>JAGDQP010012190.1:3638-22000 GCA_022664845.1 Lepisma saccharinum
ACCACAGCCGTAGAATAGATGTATAATCTACAAAGTTTGTGTGTCTCCTCAATATCCTTTCCTGTCAGGCCCAAACCCGATCACGCCCGCTCACTCCTCCATACTATTTACAATCTATTTACACATGAGTTATGTGTATAATTTTACTTCTTTCCGTTTACTCATTAAGTTTTAGTTCATATGTTTTGATGTAAGTATTTAATCTTCTCCACATGTGAAATTTTTGCAGATTTCACATGTGGGGATGCAGATTTGCCTAGTTCAAACAGTTTAGCATAATAAGATCCGTGACCGCTGAGAAAATGTACTATTCCTCTGACTGGGTTCTAGTCTTCCCAGCTTAATCTCTGTTCAATACTCGTATTTATATATCCATGTATTCTTCGGGATTTAGTGTTGTTATTCCAATCGGTTTGCCATTCTCTTAAGATTATGGTGTTTATTTCCTCCTTAGAAATTGGTAGTTGTTTTAAAATTTCTGTCGTTCTAACTAAGTCCTCTTTTTTAACCAATATTGCGCAGCTGATTTTTTAACTTCTAAGTTTAAGGGGGAATTCCTAAGATGATATTCAACGCGATTCCCGGTGTGGTCCTGTACGCTCCGGCCATTGTTAGTAATAATGCTCTTTGTGTTCTATTTAATTTTTCGTTGAACATTTTATTTTCGTTCAGTCTGTGAGCCGAAACGTAGGCGCCATATGTGCCTATTGCTGTCATGATCTGATTATGGTAAAGCTTGATTAATCTTAAGGTAAGTCTATATTTTGTGCTCGCTAATTTTATTAATTTGTTTCCTGTCTTTAATACTCTATTCATCTATTCATTTAATTCTCTATATGTTAGTGGAAATTCATCTTTTCGTCAATTGTAACTCCTAAATATTTAAATTTCTTAACTCTTTCTATACTTTTATTTTCGTATTTTACTGTAGGATTTCTAACTAACTTGTTTTTAAATACCATATTTTGGTTTTGTCTACTCAGATATTTAATGTATTTGTTTTACACCACTGTCTTAGTTGCCCCGTAATTATTTCTACTTTGGATTCTAGTTCTCTTCGTGTATTACCTTCAATTATAATCGCAACGTCATCCGCATATGCGATCACTGAATAGACTTCTTTTAATCTCTTCTGTTTTCCCAAACATGGATTTATACATTCATCCCAGAAAATGGGCCCACAAACCGAACCCTGTGGGCATCCCTTGTTGGGGATCCAGCCCATCTAAATTCAATTCAATTTAATTCTTACACTGAACGAATCAGAAACATTCAACAGTTCTTATAATTCGTAGTAATCAAAAATTGAAATTGAAATTAAAATTTAAAGTTTTCTATCCACAGGTTATATAAAAATTTAATAGAAGGGTCTATTGACAGTGCGTCGCTGTTAAAACTGTAATATTCCTGTTCACATAATGAATGTGTGGCACCGTTGGGAGGCACAAGAAGCCGAAAATGAGCGACAATCAGCTCATATTCAGTTAGGTGGGAGTAAGAGTAGAAAGCTCCTACATATACTACAGACAACCGGAAAAAAAGCAGTTTTAGTAATTATAAAGAAGCCGAAGAAAAATCAACATTGTTTATCTGGACTGAAAATTCATCAACATTTATGTAAAAGATTAATTTTTGTTCTAAACTATTTATTGATAAGTAGGTATGGTACAGAGACCGGAACTGATCTCATCTCGGATTCGAGACCAAGACTGAGACTGAAAAGTAAACCTATCGATGCTTCAAACTGCTTTTTCGACCAAAATTGGTAGAGCAAATGGGGTACATCAGGAAACAACCAGAAAGGATGATTAAAACTGCTTTTGTCCATAAAGAAGGTCGCCGTGGCTAAAAGTTTGATCCATAAGAATAACTACTTATAGAGTAAGCTAAGGCGGAAAACGAACATTTGTTTGTAAAATGCTTGAAATAATGGAAAGCAAATACATATGAATAAATACTGAGTGAATGTACTATCTTTTAGAGTACGGGTTTCGAACTGGCCTCGCGGCCCGCGAAGTCAGTTCAATATGACCGAACGAAGTGTGTCTTCCGATGAGAACGTTTTATTTTACCCCTAAAATTAACTCCTTCCACGACGAAAGTAAATTAAGAATACTGTGTTCTGGCTTTTCCTGAGAATAAAATTCTTCAGTTTCGTTTCTACCTTATGTCAAAATTATTTAACAGCCACCAAAGGCAAATCATTACAAACTGAATTACATTAGCAGTCAATAAAAACAGGGGATGTTCTCATAGATTTGAGGAAGAAAGTCAAACAAGAAACAGGCACATAAAACATCAAGCTTTCATGACGATTTTCCATAGCGAAAAAGCATGATTAAACAAACATTTATGTCTAGCAATGCGATTCAAAGTTCAACCACAGATATCAGCTTCGCATGCTTCTCATGTGGTTTCACTTTCGAGCTCGCTAAGACGAAGAAACCTTCCTCGGACAGAAACAGTTACAAACTGCAGAATTGAAGTAATACAGGGTTTTGGGGACGAATAACTCAGGATGATTTTTCAACCAAAAAGGAATCACTTTTACTGCAATATAAATATATGTGGATAAAATCAAGGGTTTTGATAAGTGTTCATGGATTGTCACACACTAAATTCTGAAGAGCGGAATATTTCATCTTAAGAGAGAGGAAAGAGAGTCTACTCTATTGGAGCGTATTTTCATCCAAGATCTGAAATTTCCACTTGAAAAAAAATGAAATTTATGGTATCTCTTTTAGCTGGGAATGTAAAGTTTTTTTTAGATGAATTTCCTTCTATTCAAATGAAATTCTCATCTTTTAAATATGAAACGACACGATAAAACATTGAAAATGTAAAAAGAAAAAAGAAACAAAAGGGAGCATTTACTCATAAGTAATAAGAATAAAAAGCAATGTTCTTATGAATGAAAAGGAGAAGCAAATGACTTTGATAGGAATTTGACCTGCTACCTCTCGGCTAGCGACGCAATGCTTTATTCCCTTTGCTAGCTGAGCAACTGTGAGAGATTGTACTGTTAACAAATTAAATTGTTCGGAGTTCGGTAAATGGTATTTTCATTTTCTTTGTATTTGGTTATTTCCTTGTATAATTTTTGTCACATACTGTATGTAGATTTATTTCTGTAAATCTAACTAAAATGTAAACAGTTCATTTTAACATAGCAGTTATTCAGTCAATGTAAATATAATTTAGAAATAGCAAAATTTTAATTTTACGTATATCAATTTCGCAATTTGTGTTATAACATGAATCCGTTTCCATAGTATAAATATTTTAATATATCTCATTTATTGTTAATCTTTATTTACTAGCTTCTTTATTAGTTCAAAATCGTAATGTTTTTCTCTCTATTTTAGAATATTATTCGTGATGATATTTTAGAATATTATTATCCCAAGCTAACAATATAACAAACTAAGTTAATATCATATTGATGTTCTACTGAGATCGGAAAGCCTGCGTACCCGTTTCAATTGAGTCAAGTGAAGGTCTTTCGAGACTTTTGAGACGAAACCGAGACTAACGTGTCGATACTGACGTTTACAATCGAGAGCATGACCAAGACCAAGACCGGAATTTTTAGGTCGAGAGGAAACCAAGACCAAGACTATCCTAAAAATTCAAGACCAGAACGAGACTGATACCAGTCTCGTCTCGATACCATCCCTAACAAGCAGACTCGTAAACTTCTGATAGTCTAATTCTTTCTTTGCAACAAATCTAATTCACGCTTTATTCTCATTATGTTCGTCATTTCGCATAATGCATTTTAAAATGGCTTAAATAAAATAACTCATATTTGCATTACTTTTAGACTCCATATACATGATTCTTCCAATCCTCACTGAAATGTGTTCATTAGGTTAATACTTTAGGGAACATGTGTTATAATTTAAGATTGCTACTATCTTGAATCCATATTACTGACAAAGATAAAAGGTTGCAATTTCTTTCGTTTCACTGAAATTGGCCCACTTCCCTGTAATCCAAAATAATAGTCATCAAGAATGGCGGTAAACAGCAAGCAAAAGCGGGAATATCAAGCAAGAACCAAGAAATATTTTGAAAATAACAGCCGCTAATATTCTCTCTCACCAGCCGTCACTGGAAAAATATTGAATAAAGAATCGATAAATCGTTGTCAAACAATATAGCCCAGGAGAGAGCTATTTCTTCACTTAAGAACCTACGGCGAAGACACTAATTATGATGAAAATACCATATGCTCGAGAAAAGCCATCTACTTCTGGGCAAAATAACCTAAAATATACCGCTTAACGGAAAACTGATAACGTTTTTTAATGGCTGATTGAAAAATAAAGCCAAGAAACAATAATATTCCAAAATGGAGGACGTGTTAAACCATTTTTTTCGCATGTGAGATTTTTTAAGCTTTTAGTATAATATTAGAGAGGTGATAGAGAACAAGTCCTTAAATTTTCAACTTGTTATTCCATATTCATTACTCTTGGCAAAAAATGAGCTAATTTTCCTTGGCTACTAATGTTATATCTAAAAGACTTCTAAAGCGTTTATAGAGAAACTTTACAATCTGTGGAATACTAGAAGCATTGGGTCTACTTTCCTATTTACCTGCTCTGACATTCTCACTCAATTCAATACAAATAGACGCCTATATAAATTAGCTGTTCTTGGATCATTCTAAAATAATAGCTAGGGGCAAATTTTACCGGCGGTTATGATACCATGGCTATGATATCATTACCCCCTTGAGATATGTTAGTATGATAATCTGTGAAATGTAGAAGTATTAGCGGTTAGTTGGTCTTTGAAAATTTTAAAATAATAGCTACGGGTATTATTTGCCCGTTTAAATTTTACTGGGGGTAAAGATACCATGGCTATGATATCTTTACCCCCTTGACATACCTCTTCAGTCCTGAAAGTAAGTTATGTTAAGTCATGCCAAAATATGTTCAGTCCTGATTTCTCAGCATAAAGAACCTATCTCGTAACATGTTCGTCTGCACCAAAGGAATTCTAAATGTTTTGTCCCAACAAAATCGAATTCTGGGATACTGTAAACAACTCATCAGAAGAGTTATGCGAGCAAACTGTTTCATTTCTCTCCCGTTTGTATTAAGCATAGCATTATTTTTGATTTGATAGTAGATATTTGTTCCCGATGCAATGAGATCAAATAATTCATCGGGGAAATATTGGGAGAAGTACTGGAACGGTGTCCAATTCTTCCTATCATCATGATTTTTAGTTTGAGCATTAAATTCAGGGAAATGATTGGTTAGCTTTCTCATAATCCACCCTGCTTGAACAGGTCGTGTACTAGATACCTTTCTGCTGCCTCTTGTCTGTCGACGACGTCTTACATGACTAGACCTACCTGTATTCGTGTCATCAAGGTTACTTGCTGCTATAACTGTTTCTTCATGATGTACAGTACTACCTAAATCAGGTAATTGCTCCACAATTTCATCAACTGAGGACTCGTCATTGGAGGGTGGGTAATAGTCCTGGTCCTCGACTGAATCATCACTTGGGAAATCCGAATCGTTTTCTAAGTCACTCCCATCTAAAACTTTCCAAAATTCATCAGTTGGCACTCCATCCTTCAACAGATTACCCGCAGAGTCTGCAACAAAGAATAATTAAAATATTTTTCAGTATTACATGTTCTCCCTTTTTATGAAAGATAACTGTTAATTATCATTGTAGTAACAATCGGCAAAAGAAAATTATTTCGGGTGACTTACTACAAGTTATTGCCAGGCAAAGCATTATTTAGTTCAATTTGGTAATTGCTAGCTTTTTAAAGAACAAAGCTTAGGCCTTCATAGACTTGTTTGATACGAAAAATTTGCCAAGATGCTTATATTTTTAAATAAGGAAAAGAAGTAATTGAAACCTAATGTGCACGTAAGTCGACATACTGTTTAGACATAGAATAATACTTCAGACCTAATGTGCACGCATGTGGACATATTTTTTTGCATGCACCTAATATAATGATCATAGATTTATCACCTTCCAGCATGATTCTTTTAATAAATTAAGCTCCTAGAACTTACTAAAAATAACGAAAACAAAACTTACCTGGAGACCGGGAGCATGAGCTCTTCGCTCCGCCCGCCATTTTGGTTACAGGCTCCATAGACTTTCTAGTGATGTTAGTTACTTTCATGGCGTTACCCAAAACATGCATATTGCACTAAGACAAATAAAAACAAAACAACTTAATTTATATGATTTCTACCCGCCAAAATAATTTGTCTCAACTGTGGACATTAGGACCGAAGAGGGTTAGCATGATAATATGTGAAATGTAAAAGTATTAGCGGTTAGTTATTCTTTGATCACTTTAAAATAATAGCTATGGGTATTATTTGCCCTCTGTAAAGATACCGTGGCTATGATATCTTTACCGCCTTGACATATGTTAGCATGATATCCTGTGAAATGTAGAAGTATTAGCGGTTAGTTGTTCTTTGATCATTTTAAAATGATAGCTATGGGTATTATTTGCCCGGGCAAATTTTACCGGGGTAGAGATACAATGGCCATGATATCTTTACCCCCTTGAGATATGTTAGCACGATATTCCGTGAAATGTAGAAGTATTAACAGTTAGTTGGTCTTTGATCTTTTTTAAATAATAGTTGTGGGTATTATTTGCCCAGGCAAATTATACCGGGGGTAAAGATACCATATGATATTTTTACCCTAGGGTACGATTTGCCCGGGGTAAAGTTTGGCCGTTACACCGGCGCGCGCCGAAATGAGGGTGCTTTCGTGGGAACATGGGGGAAACCTTTGTTTCCTCTGGTCCTCATATACTGTGTACTTGAGTAGCTTATCAAACATATCTACTACATAGAGGGGAAAGGTATGGAAGGGAAGGGAAGAGAGAAGAGATTATTTTTTTTACCCTTTCTCTAAAAGGGAGATGAGAGAAGAATATATTGACAAGAGTGGAGGAATGAGAAAGATTTCTGCTCCGATTCTGGATATTGGTATGTATGCAACAAAATTAATAGCAAAATAATGAGTTATTTTCGTGTATAATGTGCTAAAATGTATTGAAACTTCAACGATTTTACGTATTTCGACAAAGAAACTGCGTGAATCATTGAGAATTGAGAGAAGATTTCATAATTAAACAGAATAATGGCTTCCTTTACTAATTATCGGAAAGTCATACCATGAAATAGCATGTGTATATGGGAGAGATGTTAGAATAATAATGGAATGAAATAATAATTGAAAAAAATAGCTAAATTATTACATGAGAAATGTGATTTCTATGTATAATCTAATAATGTGGTACACATCTAATAATAATTCATGTATAGATTGAGATAGTCTATACTATAATGGAAACTACAAAATAATGTGCTAATTTTAGAGGATCATGATTTCAATACGCTAATTTAAGGTGTACAGTAAACCCCTCTATTCATTTCATCCATGTATTTTCAACGTCTGCGTGCTACTGGGGTAAGGACGGGACCTACAGTTTTTGGTAAATTGAACTCCGAATCACTCCATTCAATTGGCCTCGCAGGGCCTTGAACCCGTCACCACGCGCACAGGAAATTTGTCCTTGTAGTCTTAACTACTGCTGAAGTAAAATAATGACACTAATAAAGAGCGTGCAAGTTGAGAATCACAAAGTAGTTCTGAGTTAAGACTACTGGCAATGCTAATTGTAGTAACAGCATTATGCAGTAATGATATTATTGAAGGTTTAAGGTCCCTGTAAGAAGCAGACAGTAAATACATATCGGTGTAATTTATAAATAATGTTGATTTCAATGATGATTTCAAGAGAATAATTTCAGACAAGGTAAGGTCTATCTATCTTTCTTTTCTAATATGTGCATGTCGGAGTGGTAGAATACTCGATGATACTAAACAGTAAATACATCTTAAAAGCAAATTATTTCTTCCACCCATCCATTACTATATATTTTGACATGCAAGCATCTCTATAATAGATGCAAAATGGATCCAATGCCACTCACAATCGCAAGAAAATCTGGTTACGCTTTCAGAATGTGTTTCCCTATATGAAAGGAATATTTCATTAACTAAAGAAATTAATTGTATAGTTATAAATTATACTCCTGTTTTACATTTCTTTCCTCCCTTTTCTGAAACTGTTAATTTTGTGCTGGAAAGATTTAATGTGTGAGAGCATTGTGATTACCTGCTACTCACTTAGTTTCTCAAGATTACTTTTTAAACACTTGATGTTCACAATATACCCAAACAAATTCCGGTTCTAACAATTTTTTCATCGAACTTTACTATATCGCGAAGAAAGTGACGAATGTACCTTCGTTTTTAGCTCAGTTGTTAAAAGCAATATGTTAACACCGAGACGATCCGTATGCTATCCTCACTCCCGTCATCATTACTTGTTTCTTTCCTATAGGGTACTATTTGAAATCAGTTATTGTAGCGCTAGAATTTGTAACAAAAGTATATAAATATTGCACAAAAGTTTTCAAATACCATATTCATCGTGAGAGAAAAAGGTATGCAAAATGTGACCAAACTTAGCCAAACCTGAGGTGTACAAAAGATTCATCCAAAATTTAAAACAAGTGCACTCTTTCCAGGGTATAAGTCGGTTAATTACAAGAAAAATGCTTGTTCTTTCTTCGAAACACTGAACAATAAATACAAAATGTTTGTGCTGCTACTGAGCAGGTTTCATGTGTTCTAACTGAGTGATCTGAAGGCAAATTATTTCTATCAAACAGTGGACAAAATAACTTTCTACAGTTTGACCAAAAATATTTCGATCAAAACATTTTTACCTTGCCAACGATTTTAGGATTTCTCTGTTGTGATTTTTAGGGATTCTCCTACTCCGTAATACAGTGAATTAAAGTTGTATTGAAGTCGGTAGAAATATTCAAGAGAAGTTACACAAATGTTTGTATCAAGTTTTATAAAGTTGTTAGCCTACAGTAAAGGCTGCAACATTTCCTTGCGTTCTCTGACCATGTTTTTGTCGCGGGTCATCCGGCCGTGTCCTGTTAGATATGTTTCATCCAAATGGGTGTAACGCGACATACTCGGTGAAACAATGACTTCTGTAACATATTTTCTTGGGTTTCGAATTCTGATGCATTCTCGTACATAATATAAGGGGGCGTTTGCCGTTTTAAATTGTTATAAAATACCATATATACCATTATTATTTTTATTGAAAAAGTGATAATGATGCTATTTATAACGTTTCTAAATGATTTTTCTAGAGAATAATTATTAATTAATTAAATAATTAATTAAGCATTTTTATTTATACTTTTCTACTAAACTAACAAAGCAGGAACATCGAATCTAAAATATATGATTCTCTACACCTTCCTGAGTGACATGAATAATTTCGCAAAGTTTCTTTTGCATTACATGAACTTTTATGCGCTTTTCTCTGAAGAGGTGAACAATTTGATTGCAACAGTTTTTTGCCACATAATGTAACATTGATTTTCTACATTTTATTATATTAAAATGGTACATTTGTTTCCTATTTAATATGTCATTGCAAAGAGTGAAAATTGCTCTTTCTTTGGCAATATTTTTTTACTTTAAAAAGTATACCCATTCCGAAAAAAAGTAAAAAGTTTGTTACATGAGTCAATCATTTTGAATTTGCCACCGTTCACTAGCGCCGCCATGCGAATCAGATGCGAACTGCGACGACATTTGCCCATAACGACAGGAGAATTTCAGTGGTGCAAATTCTGTTTTACTGTCCGGTGCGTTATTTTTTTCTCTGTTGTGATGGGTAAAACTAGAAGACCTCTATCACAAACTAAAAAAAGAAGTAAACATTCACATGCACGTCGTTTATATTGGAAAAGGCGCAAACTCGAATGTGATGATGTAAATGCGATTACAGTGAACTTGGAAGATGCCGTAGTTCAACATATCGTTAATGAAGACAATAGCTCTTCGAGTGTTGTAAAGGAATTGACAGCATACAAGATTTCAAATAAAAAAACACTTTTAAAAAAATGCTAAAAATTAGATTTATTAGCTGCATTAGTAAATAAGGTTTTATCTTGTCATGTAAGTTGCCGATTATTTATTTATTTATGCGCGGCTTTTGTCTAAGTAAGATTTCTTTTTAACTGTGTAAAGGTAATGGGGATTATGCACAGTTCATGAGCGTTTATATCCAGGGAGGATTTTGTCCAGGGAGATTTTGTCCTACATTCGGGAATCGAATCCAGAACCTCCCGAAGGCAAAGCCAGCGCTCTACCAGCAGAGCTATATTGCTCGGTGAACACTATTTCGGGGTAAGAGGATGAGGAAGTAAATTGAACTTGTCTTAGTGAATTTTAGAAAAACTCACTGAGGATGACCAGCCATCAGAGATGAATTCAGGGGGTGGTCCGGGGGGAATGCCCCCTCTGAAATTAAAATTTCCCCCTGGGTGAATTTGCCTCTTATATTCCGCAAAGTTGTCTTTAAGTTCCAGGTATTTTCAACTAGGCTAATATATATATATATATATATATATATATATATATATATATATATATCAATTTTTTTACGGGAATATCTTGTGTAACCTTTCGAGTTCAAAAAACTTTGCTCTCAAGTAATTTTGAACCTCAAGCAGCCTATGAGTTTTTATAAGTGTTTGTTAGTGTTTACTTTTTTAAACATAAAGTGTTTGTTCCGGCAATAATTCCAATTTCGTAGTACATCTTTTTTTTTTTTGCATCATCTCGTTATATATTAGATTCTTTCGTTCGTCTCTTATTCAATATTTATGTATGAATTGTATACCCTTTGGACTGCCTAAGAGTGGAGTCGATGCATGTGTTGCTTATAAGTGAATTTGCATGGGCCAATCTCGGAAATATAGCAGATTTCAGTCAAATTGTGCTTACATCATTTTGTGCTAAGCACGCGCGTGATCAATCTGCTATATTTCTTTGCAACACTTTTAGTGTGCTGCCGTCTATGCCGTAGATACTTTCAAGCAGGTTTAGTCCTGTGCATTTTTTACATCCCCAAATTGTGCCTTGATAATCGTCTTTGGATTGGACACTAGATATAGGTCGGCAAAAATATTTCTTTGTACTATTTGTTTGTGAAGACAAAGAAGCAAGTTTTTTTATTCTTTGTTTATTTGCTTACTGAGGAGATAAGCACGCCCCAGGTCGAGCTAAGATGATTCCAATATTCATATGCAAAGCGTCACATTTATTTTCGGGTTGCCGAGTCCCTGTGGTGCTGTTAACTTTATACCCGACAAGTTTCGACTCATTGTTCCCAGATTCAAATTTGTATTATTAATAAATTCCCTTGCATCCCTGTCTGAGCCTTAGATGCCTAAAGGCCATAAATAAAATAAAAAAAGCAGTTTTATAACATGAAACACTTCTTTCTACATCACACGATGTTATCACCTCAAATTTGAACTTAGAGAAAAAATTACAGTTTTAAAAACGCAACGACGAGGATTTATTTGTATCAGTTCGCCCGCAAATATACAAGTGAACACATTTCAAACATTTAAATACATATATATTAATTAATAAATTAGCCAAACCCCTTTTATTATAAATAGTATACAAGATTTTATGCAAGTTTACTTTTGAAAACTCGACTATAAGGTCCATCAAACCTATTTTACACTGATACGAATATTCAAAGACTAACTTGCCCCCCACCCCCTTCTGTCCGGCAATCGTCGCAACTGCTATCAGGCGTTCTTTCAGAGGAAGAGGTCAACCGTTTTCCCGAAGGAATTAGTCTCAACACTTGTATTATTCATATGCATGCTGATATATATTTGATTTTATATATCAAAATTTGCTTGCCGTTTGTAGGATTTTTATTAGGATTACTGTTAGATAGTTAAACTTGTAACATCCTGTCGTAGAAACTTGTAACAGCAGTAAGCCCTAACATCAACTCTTGCAAAATTTATATATATTGCGGCCAAGCTGCCGGAAGAAATTTATTCAAAAATTAATTTATTTATTTTCAGTTTTGAGACAGATAGTTTGGACTCTCTCATAATCAAACAGGATACTGAGAAGGTGTCCTCCCATTTCGCCTAATCCCATCTCGCCTAACGGTTTATCAGCCACTGATGTCTCGAAGATAAGAATGTCCGCCATTTTAGGCGAGATGGTAATTCCCATTTCGCCTAATCCCATCTCGCCTAAAATGGCGATAAGAAGCAAGGAGGGAATTTCTACACTGAAGAGGGGATTTATGTATTAAATTATTAACCACAGCACTACAAACCTGTGACACAGAAATTTTAATCATTCATTGTACATTCGTTGCCAGTGTGAAATGATTCCACACCTTGCTGGGATGTGGTACTTGTAATTGTCCTTGTAAAAATATTGTAATCTGACACACTGTGCTAATGTGCATCTCGTATTAATAGAGCTTGTGGTAGTAAAATCTATTGGAAGTGCATTGATGATTGCAAGGCTACTATTGTTCTAGTGGGAGATACTGTTGTAAGTTTGTCGGGTCTGCATGCACATGAGCTAAATACTGCAAGGGAACGAGGCAGGGTATTGGTGAACAAAATGAAAGAAGAAATAAGAAGAAATCCTACCTGTTCTGTACCAGCAATATATAGGTATGTTAAGTCTAAAGTAGGGTGTGTAGTTATTTGGATGGAGCTTGATATAGGCCTACAAGTTTATATTAAGTCAACCACAAATGTAACAACTTTTGTCAATGGTGGGAATCAGTGTAGTAATATTGACATAGTATTTGACAGAAGCAGTCTTTGCCATGAAAGGTCAGCAATTCTATATTTAATTTAATGGCAACTATGACCTAAACCGGTTCAGTGTCAGTTTCAGTCAGGCAGAAAATTCCTGCGTGGCTATATCTGACTGGCTATATCTATCTGGCATTTAGGGATTTTTTGTCAGCTACACCAGAACCACCTAAACCTTCAACCTAAATATTGGTTATTTTGTTCCTTGTAGCCCAGAAACGACTAGAGGAAATATTTCTGAAAAAGTATTGGCAGAAATTTCTACCTATTCTGGTGTTAAAAGTGCTCTATACAGCACTCGAAACAAGTTTACCCGCGCTACCCAAGAAAATAGAGGAGTTGAGCATAGAAGGAAGATGGCGACAGGCAAGTGTTGGTAGAGATTTTCTGTTGATTGACGGCCAGCAGGACTCTAGCCGTATTCTTCCATTCTTTTCTGTGTTTGGCTAAATTTGAGTAACAAATCGTTTTAGGCATAATCAGATGCAATCACTGGTGTATTAGATATTAGAAGTTAGTGTGCAGGGGCGACTTTTTGAAAATGTAAAGTTACCTTTTAACACGTTTTTCGTTTTCTTTTCAGGTTTTTGGTACAGTTGAAAACTTGCGGTTATTATGTAACAGTGAGAACGTGCTGATGGATGGCACTTTTAAGTCTGCACCGCGTCTTTTCGCCCAGTTATACACTTTTCACGGTAAACACTTAGGGCAGGTGTTTACACTCTTATTTTGTCTTCTGCAACATAAAAACCAGAAAACATACCTACGTTTGCTAAATTTGATAAAAGTAAAGGCATCAGAAAGTTATATGGACTTTAAACTGAAATGTGTCACGATATACTTTGAAACGGCTGCAATAAATGAACTTACGTTGTCTTTTCCCAGCATAAGCGTGAGGGGCTGCTTCTTTCATTACACTCAGTGTAAATGGAGGAAAGTGCAAGATCTGGGACTAGTTTGTGAGTACAAAGAAAATGAAGAGGTTAGAAAATGGGTTCGGCGTGCAGCAGCGCTTCCTCTCATCCCATTAGATAGTGTTAGCGATGTGCTCCTGTTCATTCAGGAAAACGCACCCGATGTTCTTAACAAAGAGGTCTTCCACGACTATCTGATGGACACTTGGTTGGACGAATGTGGAGCATTATTTCCACCGTAAGTATTCATGGCTTGTTTTTCATTTGATCTAATTATAAACTGCACGTCAGGTTCGTTAGGGCAGGCTCATTTCGATTCAAACTGTTCGCAAAAAGTTACAATAAAGAACTACTTGAATTATAAGAATATTCTTTGATAGCTCCATATTTTAATATTCATAGTTAAGTTCGTGTATAACAAGAAAACTCATGGCAGCCGTGAGAAAGCAGACAGAGCATCTGATAGTGTAATCTAGTATTGTTCAGCTAAAATCCTTTATTAATATGGAACTGTAATTAATTGTATACTGTGATTTGAATTAGGTTTGTTCTGGCTATATCAATTGTGGCTAGTATAATATATTTACTTATTTTGGGATTTACTTATAGTCTGTATTCGAGATTATATCATCATCATTTTTATTCATTCCAGCAACATGTGGAATCATTTCAACAATGATAGCGGAAGGACAAAGAATCCGGTGGAAGGCTGGCACGCTAAATGGAACAGGAAATTTCCAGGACACCATCCGAATACATTTTCATTTATCCAAGCCTTACAAGAAGAGCAAGCTTTGAATGAACTTACAATACGAATGTTGGAGCTGGGGAATGCTCCTGTAAAGCAAAAGAAGGAGTGGAGAATCGTAGATGAACAAATCAGAAACTTAAAACAAAGACTAGTGAGCGGTAACATCGATTTATTTACGTATGTTAATGCGGTATCGCTATAGGATATAGGATAGGATATAGCTATAGGATATAGCTTCATATAGGATAGGTGTGTGTTTGCGTGTATATGTTGTTTCATATAGGACAAATAATTTTGACATGTACGTAAATGTGCTTTGTTTGTGTAGTGCTTATTATATATCTGTATTGTATTTGACAAAGATTGCCAATATCGATTGAAACATAAGGTTATTGATTTTCTTATGTACGACAGATTAATACATAGAATAACTTTTCTGAAATGTGCTTATGATTTCACAATTTCATACTGTTGGTGGTTGATAATCTAGTACAAGAATTCCCTCTTTAGAGAAGAAATTCCCTCCTTGCATCTTACCGCCATTTTAGGCGAGATGGGATTAGGCAAGATGGGAATTCCCATCTCGCCTAAAATGGCGGACATTCTTATCTTCGATACATCAGTGGCTGATAAACCGTTAGCCGAGATGGGATTAGGCGAGATGGGATGGAATCACTGAGAAAGCTAAGCAGAGTGACTTTCCAAGTGGACATCGAATTGTTGATTTGGGCCATGTACTTCGTTGGTCTATGAAGCTTCAAGATAATTATAAGAAAATATCAAATTTGAAGTGTCATTTTTTTTTCTTTTTTTTTAAAAAAAAAGGAAAATCAGGATTCGGAATTACAATTTTTGTTCTTGATTTACTGTCATTCTGTGCATCCATCCGATTGCCTGTAGTGACACACGAATGCTTTTTTTTCTTTTCAGAAAAAACTTTATGTTTTACTTTTGTCACTGTTAAAAGCTTGTAAACTAACTATGCAGAGGGATTTCCTAGAATTTCACGGATGCATTGAAGGAAGGAGTCACTCCCCCCTCCCCTTAGGTTGATAACGGATAGAATCTACTCACAAATAGAGACTCCCAATCCTGAGAGTTGTACGTAGCCCAAGGCTATTCATAATGGAAACGTCTTTTGAAATTACAACCCTGGCAGCATTTGATGGCAATAACCTCTATTGTTGTTTTAGAAAAAGAAGGAAAAAAGAGGTATTTTCGCCCTCCTTTTCATATTTGTTTTCACAGGGCAGATAAGGAAATGGAAGACCGCTAGTAAACAAACTTTCTGCCCTTAGGTGGTGTTTGATTCCACCCTGACGTGAAAAGGAGATAGTGGTATAAAATAAACGGTGAACATTGAGATATGAAATTGAAACTATCATCATGTAGTTTGTAAATACCGCACAACATTAGAAACTTTGGGCCATTAGTTTTGGTGGAACCGAAACGGTTTTTTATTCCTGTTCAAACACCTTTGACTTTCAAACATCAGGTTTTGGTAAAACACTGGTCGGTTCCCGGTTTCTCTTCAAACACCGCTTTTTGATAAAACACCTGTTATCTCAAACACAGGTTTGTGATCAAACACTGCTTACCGTTTTTTCCCAGAAAATAATTCCCATTTGTTTATACGGTGACTATATGTGCTTTCACAGCTTTTTCTCTCACGTAAATGCAAACGAAATACAATAGCTTACTCGACAATGAGCGATAATGTTAGAAATCCTGCCCGTTATTGTTTGAAATTCCAGAAAATAGAGTTTTATTCTTGGCTGTCCGTTATTTGGAAGTTCTACATAGGCGCGGGGCAATAGTTTTCAGTGTCCGCTTCCGTTATTGAGAATGTCCGCTATTCGGAAGTAACTTTTCTATTGTACCGAATGATGTTCTGCAGGGGAATTGAAAAGTAGCCGTTATTTAGAGGTGTCCGCGTTTTAGAGATGTCCGTTAGGAGAAGTTTCACTGTATATGCTATTGTAATATAAACAACCAACACAACCAATTCAAAAGATTTTTGACAAGAAAATAAGAAAAAAAAATAGACCATCGTTCGTGTAAATGTTTCCTTTCGGTACTTCCCTCTCTTTTACAAAATTCGGAATAGGCCATCATGAATAAGCATGTGAGACACCATGTGATACCGGTCCATGTCATATATACAGGGTAGTAAGTTAATGCACCGACAAACTTCGAGAGTTAATTATTGAAGAAAGTTTGAATTCGGCCTCGTTTCGGAGCTAGAGGCGTATATAGTAGCGTGGTAACGTCAGAAACAACATAATGTCTCCACAAATAATGACACAAGGCTTGTCGGCTTCCGAAGTTTATCGCCACCACCCTGTATAGAGAGTAACTTTGTTTTGCAGGAATGGAGGAAAATGTCAACACTTCTTGTTTTTATGTAAAAGAATTCCAGTCTTGTCCTATGCCCACACGGTGGCGTCCCAGGCTTCGGAGCGGCATTGGGGATGCAAGAGTTTTCGAATCCCTGTGCCCACTATCCTCACTGAAATTTTTCCAGCGTTTTCCTCAGTTACACCAGGCAAATGTCTTGTCCACAGTGTCTCGTCTCGAAAAGATGAATAATTGGCATTACGAGAGCTCTGTCTCGTCTCGTTTTCGATATGCATTTTTTCTGTCTCGTGTCGTTTCGTGACATTGCATAATTACCCCATCTCTCACAAATCACAATAATAGTTACGGCAAAACTGACTTCAGAACCTTATTTCCCTAAACTTCTAGCCCAGAATGGCATACTACACGACCCCATTCCCATTCAAGAAAATCAATCAAGATTCAATATGGCAGACTTCAAGATGGCGGTCATGAAGAATATACCCTCCACAAGGTAGCGCCGTACCCATTACTATGTATTTGCTTGCCTTTTTAAGCAATTTAAAAGTATAATGGTATTTCAACACTTTTATATCACTCTACACAAACAAGAATCTGACAATTGTGCTCGGGTTGCCAAAATTTGCATGCGCACATATTTTGACATCCTAATCATAGCGTAAGGAAAAATCATAACTTTTTCTGTCCCATCAGAATGTTTGTTTGTTAGCATTTGTATGCCATTCTACCCACCTCTACACTTGTACCAGTGTGGGTCCCTGCTGATTATGAGTACAGCGACGTGCAGCTATCAGTGTCATTTGACTGTCTGTCACTGTAATGCGCGGCATTGAGTGTAAACTAGCGCCAGATATTCATAAATAGTGTACGAAAAACAATGCTATTGAAAACTTTTCCCGCCAATTTCTCTTCAACCACTGGTCAATGGCACCTAATATTTTACACAATTTTTTATGTTGATTTTAAATATGTATATCTCTTCTAGATCTGAATGTTCACTTGAAAAAGTGTTACTTGTTAGTTTTACCATTCGACAGCTCGCAGGAGTGGGTTAAGGGGGCGAAAAATTTCAGTACTACGCAACAACGGGCGGAAAATAAGCTGTTATTAATGTAAACCGAAGGCACTTAAAGCACTCACAATGAAAAAGAAGAAAAGTTGTCAATATCCGAAGAATTTTTTTTTTCAGTATGTAAGGAAAAGATTTCGATATACAAAACCCATGAAACTCTTCAATTTTTATTTTCTAACGGATAAATATTGTGCATTCATTAATTGGTTCGGAATTTGCCCTTGTAACTAAAATCCAGTTTTACATAATTGTGTTTGCCAGACATACAGGTTTCACTGGGACAGTCCCGGTTTTGAGGAGAAGTTCCGGCGGACCGGGCGGTTTCGTCTTTTGTTCCCGTGAGATGAAAAGTAATGGTGTGTACGTCTATAATTATCATTGCTAATTTACGTATTTATTTATTTCTGTTTTGAATTACACAGTAGCAAGGCTAGTCTCCCTTTCACCTAACTAAAACCAATAGCTAATATATATATATATATATATATATATATATATAT
>JAGDQP010012190.1:27000-50950 GCA_022664845.1 Lepisma saccharinum
TCTAGTCTAGTGTTTAGTTTCAGCTTACATCTCACCATCCTATGATCACTCGAGATTTTGAAACTGTTCAGAACAGACACGTCTTGCAGAATTGCCGTTATTTGATAGAACGTAGTCTATTTCGTTTTTGGTCCCATTTGGGCCTTTCCATGTCCACTTCCTCTGGGGCGGTTTCTTGAAAAATGTATTGGAAATCAACAGATGTTCAACTTAGTACAAGGAAATATTTACTCCCCACCCCCAACACACACCTATACGTATTGTGTGAAGTGAGGTGACACTCGTTATGTCAGATGTTCCGGTTTTGAGCTTGAAAAATCAGTCAGTCTAACATAATAGAACTAAACATAGTATCTTCCTGTCCCTTCTTCACTGACTCTCTTGTGTACCCGAAAGCCCTAATGCTCTTATCTCATTCCATCTGTCTGAATGATACAAGGATGTCAAAAGCCCTCCCCCCCTTTCCTGCTCCCCCGTTGTTCTTGTCAACTGGAGTCTTCCTCATATTTTCTCTTCCATCTTTTCCCTTCTAACTTGCTCCCCCTCATGAAAAGGAAATAGTTAACAGAGATTTAATTATTTAAGTCATAAATTGTTATTGTTAAAAAAACGCAAATAGATTCATTGCATGCTCAAATAGTTTCTCTATGAACAGGTACAAGCTGCATCTCTCTACGTGTAAAACTATCCGAGTTATGTTTTACACAGGAGACGAAACAACTGAGGAAGGAGGAAGGAGCCCGCGGCCGTAAAATGTCGTCCCCTCCACTTTTCCGAACTTCTGGTAGTAGTTTGAGTCTTCTTACAAAATACTTCTACCTATATTAGTTTAGCTACACTGACCAGTTTTGGCCGCTAAACGTTATTTGAGAGAAGAGAAAAAGTTCCAGCAGGCGAGCGACCGTGGTCGATGCTAATTCCATCTAGCGTCTCAGAAACAAAATACTAGCAGAAAACAATTCCCTTAAGTTCTGAAAGCGGAAGGCCAATTCTGACATCAGATATGAAATCAGCACACTGTAATTAGTAAAAAGAACCTGTTCTCCTCCTAGTATCCTAGTAGCAAATTCGGTGTTGTATAGTGCAACACGGTCTATAGCGCATTTAATGTTCCTAAAATTCCAGTGACACCTTTTACTTGTCTTGTTAATGAGAGAAATATATCATAAAACAGTTGAAATAGCCGATAACGCTTCGGCTTCATATCTTGACAAGCCGTTTTCAAATTCCTCTTATTCTAGTGTTACATTCTTTAAAAATCTGTCTGATTGCTTTTTCTGATTGAAATTTACTACAGATCATTTCGTTACTAAGTTTAGATAGATATATGTTTAGATAACCAGATAGATTATATCGAGCTATTAACAATTTACGTGTTAACATACATATATGTCTTACACACTATTTTAATTGGTTCTAGAATGATGAATATTTCTTTTTTTTACCCTTTCGATTGAAAAGTAGTAACGCGACATGTTCAATATACTTATATAATTTTCATACAACAAAAGTGTTCAACACCTATTAAAGTGGGAATCCAAAGCGTCAAACCCTACTCCAACTATCCATTTCACACCGGCTACATATTTAAAGTGATTTTGCATCAAATTATCTTTTCGTATAGATGCCGTAAAAGAGTAGTGAATTTCAAGGTGACTCCGTGGTCCAGAACTATCGTGTCGACCAATCAACAACGAGTACTGAACGTCCTAGCTTCGAACCTTGCAGCAGGTACTTGGATTATTTACTATTGGAAAGTTAATTCTGTATATTATGATGAAAGGAACGAACAAAATTAAACTAAATATGTATACCAGTAGACAGCAACCATGCTCTGTTTTGGCCAACTGAGCCCGTTTCTGCATCGTCCGCTTCTTGATTTCAACTAGTTTCTTCTCAACTATTATTCAACGTCGAATTAACCGTTGAACAAGTCGACATTTCGATACATTTAGAACGTTAAAATAGCGTTTCGGTACTAACGTTTAATCCACGTTCTTCAACGTCTGTGTGCTACTGGGCTATAAACTGTTGTATTACAAAATTAATTTGATTTTGATTTGATTTATTTGACTGATAAAGTTAAGGCTATGTAGCCTTTTCTTCCACATTACCAGTAACATGATTAAGCATTTAACATTATACTTGTACATCAATACACTTACAATTAGGATACAAATAAACATTAAAAAATCTTATTCCACTCACGCACACTACATACATGAATACTTAATCTTGGTTTGAAACATATTATATAGTGCCGTCGTATACCACAACAAGAACAAAATATTAGTTCATTTCTATACTTTATAAATTAACTCATTTATTCACACAATTGTGCACACAATATTGTGTGCGGCAATCTGATCGAATTCAACAAGAATGATGGAGAACTGCTGCTATTTTTTTCTCTCTCTCTAATAAATGGGAAGATTACAAATATTTGGATTTCATTTCTGCTACTAATATGTTATTGTATTTTCTTTTAAATATTGCGCTTGATTGCTTTTTAGTGAGCTCTGAAGGCAACGAATTCCACAGCAGTGTTACCGTTACAACAAAAGCCTTGCTGTACTGGCATGTTCTGTGTCTCGGTATAACTCAGAGATTATCAAATTGTCTGCTTCTGAGTGTATCACAGGGGTGTTGAAAGAGATCTGATAGATTTTGAGGACTAGTTTTCATTACTGCCTTATGAACTTGATAGGCAATGTGAAGCACTCTTCTTGTTTTCAAGTCTAGAAAGTTCAATTTTAGTCTGTGTGGTGTTACATGGTCATATTTCCTGGCCCCGACAACGTACCGTATACAAGAATTTTGTGCGCACTGTAGTCGATCTGATAAATCAGTCGGCATGTCATTGTAAAGAACGTCTCTGTAGTCGATAATGGGCATAATTAAACTTTCAACAAGCAATTTTCTAATATTCTCAGGTGTGTAAATGTGGATGCGTTTCACGGTGCGCAATGTGAAGTAAACATTTTATATATTTCTTTAACGTGAGAACGCCAGGACAATGTCTCGTCCATTCTAACTCCTAAGTTCTTCCATTCTAACTCCTAACATCTTCGCTAACGGTTAGCGTCTTATCTTCTAATTTTAATTTAGGTGTATCTGTGTGTGATAATTTCGTGTTGTTGAAGATTATTGACTGAGTTTTCCCTGGATTTAGATGTAAACCATGCTGGCGAGACAATTTGGCTATTGCTGCTAGATTATAACCACTGCTTGTGCTTGTGAGACAAGCACTCGCAACTGGCAATAAATGTATTTCGATGGATTCAATAAATTTGGCTTATATTCGAATCACACTTCCCCGACGGCTCCAGAGTTTATAGGAAGGTGATCGAAAGGTAGGATAGGAATGTTGGGAAGCATGTTATCTTAGAATAAAAAAAACTTATAGGAAAGGAAGACAACTCAGACAGAGGTTCGTACGAATGCCGATAAAGATTTTCGCTCTGGCCACATGCGCGGTGCCAGAAATTATGTACTTTAAATTGGATACCGGAACGATTTCGCCTGGACACCAGCATCATCTCCCCATGAAGAAGCTCAAATACAGTACCTTCTGCTTCCACTCCACCAGACGAATGTCCTGCAAAAGTGCCAAATGGGCACGTCCGGGGATAGAACTAAATGCGCGGATGATGGGAGCCAAGCAAAGTCATTCCTAAGAAATGTCTCTAATGTTAAAACTTCCTTGCTTTCTTAGGCTGCAAAAGAATACTTTAAGCTTACTATGTGGTGGAATAGAAAATTACACTCACGTCAAGGCATGAAAACAGAAAATAAAAATAACTAGGATGGTGTACTATATTGAAATGAAATAGGTGCTTTGGATAACAGTAATAAACTTTATGAAAAACTTAATGAAATTAAATGAAAACATAACAATACAAAGACGTTCTCTAGGGAAGTGATCTTTAGGCTGATCTTACAGTGACAGTACTCTTTTTGAAGGTGATTACCCTAGGCTGGTAGAACATTTCGAACATGGGAAAGTAGTTTACACATGGAAAATAGCATTAGTGACATGTCTCTCCTCCTTCCTAGCACTAACCACAATTTTAAAAAAAGCTAGTAAAAAATGCCGTTTGATGGGAGTCACTTGCATGAAAGCTGTTTTTTTTTTTTTTTTTTTTTTTATTTTTTGATCAAAACCCAATGATTCAAATAACTGATTTCTGGTAGCAGCAAAATTCACACAAATGACAATAGCTTACAAATTACTCTCCCTTTTCTTTTGCTTTTTGATTTTTACAGAGATTTGGCCGGAGCCGTTTTAGATTACATGCAGCAAAGTACATATAGATTTGTAGCTAGAGGAGGACTACCAGGACTGAGAAATTTCGACCATTTACATTCTTGCTGTGCACTTACAAAAGATAGCGCCGCTGAGGGCCATTCTACGCTAGTGTTTACAGTTTTATGCCATATAATTGGACGTGTAACGTTACGTATTTGTTTTTGTTTATTATAGAAGGAGCACTATGAAATATTACTTTTAACTAAAAAGAACTCGGGAAGGAAGACGTGAAGAGTTCTGATGAATAAAAATGAGGAATATTTGTGAGTAAAAAAAAAAAAAGAATGAAAGCAGAAAGACGAAAGACTGAATAGATAGAGTAGCATACTAAACTATGCATCGATCATTATCAGATAGTATTTTGTTTTCTTTTTCGTTTTACTAATAGGGTACTGATAGCTGTCAGCCGTTGACAGACACAAATAAACATAAAAAAAACACACACAAAAATACCTAAACATCAACTTATACCTAAACTACGAGCCATACTTTTAGAAATACTACTATAGACTTTACTACACTTAGAACTACGAATATGATATTGTGATCACTCTTAAAACTACGATAGGTTCGAATATCGCTGGCCAGGAATATTCGGTACATATATGCACCATCTTGACATATTAGTCACGCGAAATCTAAAAAAAAATAATAAACCTTGTTGTCTGTATCTCTCCTCAAACCAGCAGGACTCCAATAGAATATGAAAGTCTCGGCGCTATTGTCACCCAAGACGAAATAACATCCCATGTACGGTGAAAATGCAGGAAGGCAACTTACAGACTGTCAGTCGGGGCGGATTTGAGGTTCCCTGCATGACCACCATTCATTCTTCGACAATGGGTCATATTCTGTATTTTATTTACATTATCGGTTCTGACAGTTCTTAGTGGTAGGTCTCTCAAATTTGCTTTAAATGGTTTTAACTTCTTTGAAAAAAAAAATGTTTAGTTAAAAGATAAGATAAAATGAATTGTATGGGCGGTAACAGCACTATGGCTTACGCCCGTCCCGATCTGTTTAGTTAAAAAAATCATTATAGAAAGTTGCCGGTAGCGTCTCTGACCTAAAGTCATGGTACATTCCGAAATCACCAATTGATTGGACAAAAGCAAATGGTTTGTTATGCAGTACTTCACAAGTGTTCGGTGGTGAAATTCGCCACCCTTCAGCAAAAACAGATGGATGGTCAATATTGTTGGAAAATTTTGAGAATTTCTTGTCGCTCAGCTTTATAGGCTAGAGGGATGTCCCTCCTCCGACGGATGGTGACTGATCTTAGAAGAAGACTTGTTCTTGATGCGTACGCCTTGCGATGACGAATTATAAAGGAGAGTTTACGTCCTACCTGTACGTTTGAAACAAGCGAAGGAAGTTCCTCGGCACTCAGGCATCCTGGGATCGATTCTCGCACCACTCGTGCATGAATGCAAATTGTCTCTATGACGGAACTCCAACAACAGCTCACAGCACAAATATAACAAGAGTTTCCTTGTATACAGTCACGCATATAAGGCGTGTGTCGAAACTCATAGACTCTGTACGGACCCTTACAGCAGCACATGGCGTTGTACAGCGAGAAACGAAATCGGAGAATTAATTCGTTTTAAGCGAAAATGGTAACTGAACTTCGAGTGCACACTTGAAACCTTAGCCTATCATTTCGTTCGAAGCGTGTTCAAAGAAAAACAATGTAGTGTCCCGTAAAGCACACGGAAATTCTTTTTGAAAAAAAAAATGTAACGTCGCACTCCCCGCGTGTTTGTTATGAAAACGAAACTTCAACTGACTCCTTGTTGACACTCATGCTTCTCTCAGTGTACCAATGACCTATATTCTTCTCTCCAAAATTTCAAAATTCTCTCGTCCTTCCATTCTTCTCCAAGCGTCCTGTCAGTTAATGCCGTTGCTGGTATTTTCGTGTTGCTAATATTCCAAACGTGACTTTCTGAGATTTGCTAATATTTCACTAATGGTCTAGTTGCCGTCAGCGCGGCGCTCATAGAGTACTGATCCCGACATGTCGGCTAGACTTTGGGCCGTATGCTTCCTCAATTGTTCTCTTACAAAGGCACTGTGTGTGTTAGAGTAGTCCCGAAATGAAAATAAACTTTTAGCACTTTCTGTCCGCAATGTATTGTGAATTTACCTCAAAACAGTTGTTGAAGACCTTTCTCTGTTTCTCGACCTACTGCCGCTTTTTAAAGAAAACGAGAAAGGGTGTAAATAAATGCTAGGACTTGTTCTCGGTACGTTGAGCGAAATAATAGAACCAGATGCTTCTCTTTATTTGCATGTCAAAAATAAGAACATAATGAATCCATGATGACACAATGAGAGTAAAAGAATGATAGATGCATGTAGATATTTATGAAAGTGATGCGGACTATTACAAGATCATTATTTATTTTATGTATTAGCTGGTCTGTGTGTTTCCGATCACCCTGTATATAGATCTGTAAGTAATCAGCAAATAAATGAAACTGGCAGTGTGATATAATTTTACCTATGTCATTTACATATAAACAATACAAAATGGGACCTAGAATTAATCCTTGAGGAACACCATACTTTACATTCACCCAGCTCGAAATTTCATTTGTCACTGTTACCACCTGCTTTCTACCGTACAGATATGATTTAAACCACTCACATGTGATTGAAGCGAAATTGTACTGCTGCAGTTTGCAAACAAGTATATCTAAATCCACAGAATTGAAAGCTTTACTGTAGTCTAAAAGTTTCATCACTGTGATTTTCTTACTGTCGTTTGAAACTTTTATGTCATCGATAATCTTTGCTAAGGCCGTGATAGTACTGTGATTTTTCAGGAAGCTGGATTGGAATTTATTTAGAAGGTTATTAGTTTCAAGGTAAGTAATAAGTTGCTTGTGGACTATTCTTTCGAGAGCTTTTGATATTGCGGGAAGAACATTTATTGGTCGTAATTCTTCGGGTTTTGTAATTTTACTTTTCTTGGGAATAGGGTGTACAAGCGACTTTTTCCACAGTGACAGATAGGTCCCAGTGTATATAGAGAAGTTGAAAATGTGTGTTAGTATTCTGTCACGACATCTATTATTTTAGTTATTAATGTAATTGATATATTATCCACTCCAGTTGCATTGGACTTTATACCCTTAATCACTCTTGCGACCTCTTGTGTTGTCACCGTTTGGAGGTAGAATTTTTCATGTGGCACGTTTACAAATGTTGTTGAAGCTAGTTCTTTTAGTATTTCTTCCTTTTGCCTACTATTTATTGCAAAATTATGTGTAACAAATTCTTCGTTTAGCTCATCTGGTGACCACAAGTCAGGAGGGAGTTGGTGTTTATCTTTTCCTATTCCTAAAGCCTTTATACTGTTCCATAAGGATTTTGTGGATGTTTGATTCTGGAAAAGTGTGTATGCGCATCTAACTTTGGCGTTTCGAATAGTTTGATTTGTTTTGTTTCTGAGAACACGATACCTATCATAATCGGCTTCTTCTTTACTTTTTCTCCACTTGCGACAAGCAAAATCTCTTTGAGACCTAAGTGCATGAATATTATCTGTTAGCCATGGTGCTGGTTTGTGTTTCATCCGCTTAGTACGCACAGGGGCATGTTTATCGAGTAACTGAAGAATAAACTCATTAAATAAACTCACTTTGTCCTGTATCGAATTTAAAAATTCAATTTGACACCATGGAATTTTCAGTGCATCATCAATGAGGGCATCCGATTCAATTCGCTTTAAATCTCTATATATTGCAATATTACTGTATTTAAGGTTTTTTAATTTATATTCAAAAGATGCATATATTAAGTCATGGTTTGAAATACCGCTGATTGGAATTTGGCCATGTGTTTCAATATTATTGGGAGTGTTTGTTATAATCAAGTCTAGCAATGAATGTGATTGGTTCACATGGTAAGTGCATTGATTTGTATTAAAGTCTCCAATTATTATTATTTCGTCGTAGTTTGAGACATGCTTTGCAAGTTCTTCTTCGAGGTTCTCTAAAAATTTTATTTCGGGTGGTCGATAAACAACAGTAACCTGCTAATATAATTTGCTAATGAATCTTGAATATTTCTATAAAATTTCACGGTATGAACCAAAAAGAAACTACTTTTAATTATCCAAACATTATAAACTGTTGTATTACAAAAATTAATTAGCTAAAACAGCCTGAATATTCCTATTAAATGTCACACTTCTTACTCTTGGCAGTATTTATAAACTTTACTAATACAATCGTAAGTGGACAGAAGAAAAGAATTTTATAATCTTCACACAGTATATTCCTCCGTCAACTAGTGGGTCAGGACCAAAAATGACACCGAAATCTAACCCTGATTTACATATAACTTTGCTCAATCTCTCTTCTCATTGTATTAAATGAATGTACTTCGCAGTCTCTCCTACTTGACGCTTGAGCCAACTATCTTGATTAGAGATGAGAGGCTGTGCACCCAATGTCTTGTGTGCAAATTTCCAGAATTACCGCAAACTACGAATAACAGTAGTAGATACTCCTTGATTGATATTTATCAACAGTAAATCATTCGTTTCAAAATATACACCGTTTATGAAAATGCAAGGATTTACCTTCTGTCGTAGACGCAAAAAAGTAATGATAAGTTTCAGCGACCGCCTGCTATCAACACAGAAATTCAACTGACGAGTCCGCCGAAACGTATTCACTTGTCCTTTACTTCCAACATCTTAGTCCAATTCTTTTTCGTCTTTCTAAAATCTGCACAATCTCTTGTAGCTTTACCTTATGTATGTTTAGGTGTCTGTGTAGGCATATTTCGTTATAAGAAGTAGCATATTGTCTCGTTCTTTTTATAGCGTACAATTATTTTAATCTGGAATATTCATTTGTTACTTCTGTGTACGATGAAATGGTATTCTAATCAGCTATTGGTACTATTTAGGTGTAAATGAGGGCCTAATGGCTGTAACCTCGCTAGTGTGTAACTCAAGACACAAATAAGTAAATAAATAAATTGTACTGAAAGTAAAATCACAAGCACAATAGATTTTGTAAACTTTGTATATTTTTATGTTAGAGTACTTACGTTTTGGATTCAAACCCTTCCGGACTTTATTGGATTTCTCTACTCTGTTGCAACTCTAAAAATATAAGCGTGAAATATGATGCTTCCCCACTACGAATATGTTTAATATTGGAAAATTTTCTTCCAAATTCTGTAATCAGATTTTTATTGGTTCACCATTTCACTAACAATATATTCATTGACACTACATTTACACTCTTTGGAACACCATTATTGCAGCATATTTAACACATATTCTACCAAGTAATTTAATTGTAAAATTATTCTCACTTATAAAAAGAAATTCCAAAGAAATCACTGAATCCATGTCCTTTTTGATTTTGTATGTTAGATTCACGAATTTGGTACCTTCCTTGCGTAAAGAACTCGTGCAGTAATGGATTCCTCTTTTTTTTCTTCGCAGCTGCCTCTTGCTTAAGGCTGTAGTAAGAGTAGCGCACGCGTTTGGATCATCTTCCTGACTTACAATTGCATCAAGAAAGGATGAAAGTGCTTCTGACGAAAATCAATCTTAAGGAAAACCAAAATAAAGAAAGCACCATCATAATCATAGTGAACATATTGGTAACATTTCATACGTGAATTATGATTTAAAAAAAAATACAATTGTGTATTCCCATGTTGATATTAAAGTGAAAAGTGTTTCCAAGTACAAAACAAATTCTCCTGTGTGTTGTAAGAGCAGTAAAGGAGGGATGGTCAGGAATTATATTATTTTAATTAGAAAGGAAAGAAACTGAGGAAGGTGACGGATGCCTCATATAAATTAATGGGAAAATGACGTAGGTGTTATACTTGTGTGTGGAGTTGGGTAGCCAATAGAGAGTGAAATTTTGTTTCCTCCTCCCATTCCTCTTTCCCCACTCCACTCCAACAATTCACCTTCACTCTCGGACTCCGCTCTGTAACCCTAGATTTTGGTCGTTGACGTTCTCCACGCGTATAAAAGTAGTCCAGCGAAAGCGCACTCATCAGTTGGCTCTTCGTCTTCAGTGTCTGCCAAGGGACTCAAGAGCTAGAAGACTTGGGAACCTAGCCACAAGGAGAAACATGAGAGTGCTGTTGGTAAGTGAACATGTGTGTGTCTTCTCAATATGCAGATTAAGTGTCCGGTCTCCGAAAGTCAACGGGTTCTTGTGTGCGGAAAGAAAAGCGCGTTACAAAGTGTGAATAAAATATGACTCGGTGTAGATCAACAACATTGGAGCTTTCAAATTATCAGTGAACATAATTAATCGTGTTTTTCCTTTTGGTCGTGTTTTCTAGTGTATTCACCCATTCCATCCTTCCTTATCAAAATGACAAATTGAACTTATGAAATCATGCAGTGACGTTCCGTATCAAAGGAAGTATATACATTTGCAAGATAAAGAACAATGAGGAAGTATCCTTAACGAGTGAATACGAGATTATAGTTATTAAAACTTGATTCCAATCGTAAAATTGACCGGTTCCGAATAACGCTAATTAACAGTCTGTGCAAAAAGAACAAATGAAATAATTGAAACATTTATAGGAAGGAAAGCATGGAAAGCAACAGGGCGTTATAATTCATCTTACAACTAATTTGTTCCCTGTTTCGAATTTAAAGATATTGAGATAATTTCTGAAAGATTGCTCAAGAAATCTCAACCGTCATTGAGTTTCTAATTTCTTTCTTAGTTATTTCCTCGCGTTCCTTCTTGCTTCAATCAATATAATCGTTAACTATTTCCACAAAATGTTTAGAAGTCTAACTATAATATGATAATAATGAACTTTGCCAAACACTCCATTTAAAATCTTCGTTGATATTTCTTTATATAAAAAAATACTTGGTTCATCTCTAACGTATATATATCCGTAGTCAAGAAAAGTACATGTCTAAACTGACTTGATTTAGATATTATTTATTTTATAAAAATTAAGAAATTGTTTCATGGAATTCAGTTTCTTCCTTAATTTTACAATAAGCAGTACTACAATCATAAAGAAAAAGTTTCTAACATGTTAGATTTAATTTAGATTTAGATTTAACTCACGTTTATATTTGAGTCACTATTTTTGTTATAATCGAGCACGTAGCTTCGCAAATACTATTGACCCGAGCCAGATTGTGAGTCACAGTCCAATGAAAGCGATCTCCACTACCACTTTACCCTGCTTCCAAAGTAGTTGGCTTACACGATTTTGTCAGAAGCTGGCTTACGTTTCTAAACTATGTATTTGATAATTTTGTGAAAGTCAGTTTAGTAACTATTGGATCAGGCATGTATTGTGAAAATATGTGAAGTAGTAATCTTTCGATATACTCAGACATTTTTACCATGCCGAGTTAGGAAATTAGAATGAATTTCTTCGCTAGATTTAACAAAGAAATCGTAGAAGGACATCAAAAATTTGAAAATCAATTCTAAACACCGTAACATTTCTGAGATTGTTTTTTATTCAAATTTGTTGATAGTTCGCAATTTAATTATCTATACACGTTAAACTGACCAAGCTGTCCTCGCTCAGTTGATAAAGCATTCGCTTGTAATTCGGGTTAGATCACAGCGGCCGAACATCCTGACTGAAGTTTCCCAGGTTTTCCCCTCAGTCATACCAGGCAAAGGCCGAGATGGTATCTACAAACCCTGGTCACCCAACATTTTCTCTCCCACCGTATACTGGCCTGAGCTTGAGATGCCTAAATGTCATAAGTAAATTAAAAAAAAAAAAACACGATTAAACTGATAGAAGGATAATGATACAATTGAGGTTAATACATTATCAAGTTATAACAATCAAGCGAAGAGTATTTATGCTCTTTCGGTAAGTTCAGTAAGTTGAACCCATCTTCTCCTTGGCAATTTTACTAGCTCTCATTATTACATTAATCGAAATTAATTATTAAATAAACATTATCTAGTTTTTCGATTGAACTTAGTGATTATTACTAGTTATATCTATACACAAAAAAATGATGAGTGAAAAAAACCGATGTCTTATTACTACCTCGCTGTTGAGAGTATAGAGCTTATTATTTTAGTGTAAGTACTGTTATTTGACATCCATCTCACGATTCCACAATAGTTTTTAATTGTATCCGTACAAATGACTTAAGAAACACACTGTCGTGGAAAGTTTACAACCGAAGTGAAAAGGAGACAATCTAAGAAGAAAACTGACACATGTTTCGAAGCTAAGGCAAACTTTCGTGACTTGAGTTCAAGAGCAAAGTCACAAGGTATTCTTTTTCACTCTTATTGTAAAGCTTAACACGAGGATCACGAGTGCGTGAAGAATACGATGTCATTTTTTTCTCTCAGTACAAAAACTGACGAGCAAGTAAAAGAAATCTATCTGCATGTTGAGATACGCATTTTATGCATGAAAAACATGATTCTGAAACTGTGACCAAAAACTGTATATAAAACACGTAATCTCTCTTAACATTTTTACTCTCCTAATTTACTATTATTGATACAACACTTTTTAAAGTAAATAATAACATAACCTATATAATGAGGCAGAGGTGGCGTTAGGTGAGCGCGGGCCCTAGGGCAATAATGACCCCGCGGGGCCAAAGTACAAGTAAAAATCGCTGAGCGCCGAAATGTTACATCTAAAGCCGATAAAGCAGTAAGCAACTTCCCCCAAAATGCTTCCTCTCACTTCTTTCTTTCATTCATAACCCTAAATTTATTACTAAATATTCTCTTTCTTAATGAACAACGGTTTCTTATGAAAAAAAAAAAAAATCCGACATAATTTATTTAAAGAAAGTAAATATATTTTAAAAACTGCATTGCTAATTACAAGTGCTTCTTTATTCATTTCCATTTCACATTACATTTCGCATGGAAACTATACAAACTAGTTTATTTGTAAACTTTTTTTACAAATCAACTTTTATATCATTGAGTAAGAAAAATATCAACTTGGAACGCAGGGCCTCCCTAAGCGCAGGGCCTGGGGCGATTTCCCCAGTTGCCACCTCCAAACGCCGCCTCTGGAATGAGGTTTATCAAATACGCAGAAATATGGTTTCTAAATTTTGAATTTGAATTTTATTTATGGCCATTAGGCATCTAAGGCTCAGGCCGGGATAAAGGAGAAGAAAGGATTCGGAAAGGTGTCGGCCGGGTCCTATGTTGAAGGTATCATCCCGGCATGATTTCTAAAGGTAGTTTCTAAGAATTAACATACTTGTAGGTAAAATAGATAATACCACTAAAGAATTCAGACCATCGGCTCTTTAGGTACCCTGTCTTGTTATTTGTATTTTATTAGATGTGTAGATCTTTTCGGATTGCTAATTGTATTTCACGAGTGGTAATCCAGCAAGCCAGGTGACGTCGTCATTTGGTCGGCGAAGGTGGGGCCGACGTCGGGTTTTGAAAAAATAAAACGACAAGGAGCCAGCAGCGGCGGGTGGGTGCTGGGCGGAGCTACGCCAATATGCCGACAAGTCGGGGAAGTGAAGGCGGCCCGGGAATGGCCCGACGGCCAAATGCAACTTATTAGTCGCGCCGACCTTCTCCCAACTATTTCCAGGCTACTAGTTAGGCGGGCCGCCGTCAGGATCGGCATTTGTCTTGCTGGGATAGTAATTCGGGAGAAAGGTACTTTTAAAATAAGAATAACCAAACGATAGAGGCGCTTTCAAACCAAGATATGTAAGTAAACCTATCAATAACTGTCAACTTGCTTTATACGCACATGATATTTGCCGTACAGTTATTATTTATTACTAAGAACTTCCTTCTTGATTCTTACTAATACATCCCTCTGTACATATATTTCGAGTTACAGAAACATGTTATTACGTTACGGGACGTATAACCATTCTTTATGTCTTTTTTGCCTTAACAATTACATTTTGATGTGTGTGAGAATAATGAATGCAATCCTATTGTACAAAATATCATATTGATCTTAAACATTTAACCACTGTAATTCTTCTTCTCTTTACCTTAAACTGAGACATCGCCATTGTGATGTACTAATAATTAACTTAGTAAGAAATATCGTAGTTTTGTGTTCAGTTAAGACTCCAATCACTTCAGTAATTGCGTGTTATCCATTTAGTTTAAATTTCATTTTATTTATTCATTCATTTGAAATTCACTTCATAACCTCAGTACTTTTGGCTATTATCGGTCATCCAGTACAATCACTTGAGATGATGATTTTATGAAGTTCGACTGTTTTCCAAGAAAAGTTTTGTCTCGTTCTTTAGTGAAAATACATATTCTCTATTTTCTTTTCATTAAGGAGAAAACGTTTATCTAATACCGTAAACCATGAAACGTTCGAATTCATAACTGTTTTGGAAAAGTTTATACGTAAAAATGGTTTTGCTTATTAAAAGGCAGAACAATTAGGCAACATTTGGAAGCCTGTGTTGATTTGAAAAATTGTCTGAGGTCTATGTTATTGATGCTGTCCTCCACTGACCAACAAAATTTTCTCTTCATACATCCGTTGTGAAAGAGAAGAGCTGTCATAATTAGCCAAACTGTGTGTGAGATAACTGTTTTAGGAATATAAAAGGCAATATTTTATGCATTTTTTTTTACTTCTTTTTTATTTTTGAAATTTCCGTGCTACCTTTTACTTTTGCTGAAAATGACCAGAATTCACCGGAAACTTCTCCATCTGTTGAGACATCCTTATGTCCAATATAAACGTTTAAATTGATGTTATCTACTACATTTTTTGCATTAGGTTTAGGGATTTTCTTTGCTGAAAGAGGTAAAAATTGTAGGCCTTTAAAAAATCAACTTCAAACGACAAAGTAGTTGGATTTTAACTACGTTCTGTAATGTTTCTGACCTTCGTTTGTAACGATTTTTACGGATAAAAAATATTTACAATTTATTGTCGTCATTCGGATATTTATCATATTCCTCTCATAAAGTTTGGCCCAAATTTTAGAAATCAACAACGAATTTTATGATATAATTAGCTTATTTTCCCGCCCGTTGCTTCGTGGTCAATAAAATATGTCGACTAAAGTTGGGCTTAAATGTCATCAGAACTGTCACCAATAAGCTTAGTGACCCCGAGAACTATGGATTCGACACTAATCTCGGTCATTTTTTTTACACCCCTTGCCGATGGGAGTTGAACTTGGATTCAAGCGGCATCGGAAGTGTCACTATTCATCTCAGCGACGACGAAAACTATGGATTCGACACTAATATAGGTCATTTTCGATTGTATCCTTCGCACTCCCACAGTATTTTCGTGATTGTAAGGGATATGTGTACCAAGTTTGGTTGAAATTGCTCCAGGCGTTCTAGAGCTATGCTGGAACATACAAACATCTTCTGACTTCTTTGTAAGTGTAATCAAAATTTGGTGTACCACTATCTTTTCCCAATGTTTCCGTACCTGTGTATATTTGTTTATTACAGTCATGTAAACCTAAGTATTACTACCTACAAGTTTCTCTTTTCCAAAAAGGAAAAGACACTTTCACATTTAATTTATTTTACACAACACTTAAATAACCCAAAAATAAGGTATTTTCAACTTTTTCTCAAACAAGGAACACTAACCAAGTGACAAGAGCCCGATTTTTATGAAAATTCGTATGTAAGTAGAGTGTCTAGGTAAACCTTCACAGCCAAAATTATAGTTGCTATGATCAATAAATACGGCTATGAGCCCTTCTTACGTAGACCGCCTCAATTTACTGGTGAGTCACAGTAAGCACCTCAACCTCTTTCCAAATTCAAAATTTGTTTCTCAATCATTTCATTTCGAGAAGAAAAAAATGAAAATATGCATGGCTGCATTCACTTCAAGATCTATTCTCAAAATTTGTTGGGAAAGAGCTGTAAGTGTCAAGGAATTGCTTGAAGTATATCAAGAAAGAATAATCTTTTGAACACCAAATATGAGTAAAAAAGAAATATTTCAAATGGTAGTGGCATTTAATTATAGCACTTTAATGTAAATTTTGGCTTTTCAGTATTCATCTTCTTTCCCCTAAACGGTACAGATATTAATCTGAACTGTGATTTATGAGCTTGTAGTCATAAAACAATTCAGTAATTCCTTATTTCGATCTGAAGTAGGTTCTACATGTTAGTGGTTTCTAATACTTAGCATACACCATTTTCATTTTCTAGCATTTGCTAAGTTAGGAAGGTCTGGTAATTTTCACCATCAATATTTATGTACTTGATAAAGAAATTGCCATTTTCTTGTTACTGTGGATCAAGTGCAATGGAAAGTGTATATTTAAAGAATTGTAAATAACTGGCCAAAAAATAAACGACGAATTGAGAACGTATCTGAAAAAGGGCACTATTAATTATCTTAAATTTATGGGTTGCTCCTTATTGTACGGGGTGTTTCAAAAGTCAGTTAACTTATATCAGTTAAACAAAATAAATTATGGTCAACTAACGTTACGAATGCCTGTGGTTAGGAATGTTTCCAATATAATCTACTAAATTCGTTTCAGTTCCTCTTGCAGAGTCCGTAATTTAGCTTGGATCAACAAAAGCATGTTTCTATAACTAACCAGTTTCTTAAGCTCTTTGAACAAAGAATTCAATCTTTTTAAAAATTGCATTAAGTGATAATAACCTATAAACTTGCATTATCTTTAATTAATAAAATAACATGTAGGATACATAGTATATGTATAATAGTATATGTATAATAGTGTTTCAAATGTTAAGTAGAAGGATTCTGTTCGCACTGTAATGATATCGAGTTCTGAAAACAACAACCTTATAGATCTGACCGGATTATGTCTTCCCTACTTTACAGTTACCACATTGTACAGCAGAGATGATACTTCGCCCTGGCATAGCTAGTTAAGCTTTATTAACCTATACGGACAAAATTAATAAAGATGGGACCCATTTAACCATAAATACGATTAAAATATCTAAAAATTTAATTTTCTGAATACCAGCAAAGTGACGAGAATCTTGTCATTCACATATCCATGCTAACATTGTGTTTAAAATTGTCACCGCTCACATATCAAGGTTTAAAGTTCGTATAATAACTTACGAGGGACACTCACCAGTTCAGAACCCAATTTTTATGAAAATTCGTATGTAGGTACAGTGCGTAGGTAAACATTCATAGCCAAAATTATTGCTGTTATGGTCAAGAAATAACAACAAGGGGGCCGGAGAAAAATGGGATGTGAATCGAATACAGAGTAAGGGAAAAGCTTTTTCTTTTACAAAATGTTAAATATATTGAAAGTAAATGGCTATTAATGGATATTGTAAAGGAGGCGATACAGGCTGGAGGATATGATATCAATGACCGCCAACTTGAAACAGGACATATTGACTATGCTTCAAATTTTTTAAATAGTAAGTGGGTCATGTGATATATTAATCTGTGCTGGAATGTTTCAAGAAACCCAATGACAAAGTCAGTTTTGGCATACGACAAAATGACACCGGAAATTGACCTGGAGAATGCTACTTTTACTTAATATTACGCCTTGTTGAAATTGGGACTTCATCTTCCGTTAGCGTATTTACAACTTTATAGTTCACTTCATGTTGCGGTCAAAGATCATATTTACCAACATAACGGTGCATTTTCTGTAGCCGTTTGGCTTTCGTTCCTTCAACTGTTTCAACAAAAATATTTTCCATTGTTCGACTCACACATTCTCCAGGTTAATTTCACGTGTCATTTTGTCGTACAGGATTAGAGTTATGCCAAAACTGACTTCGTCATTGGATTTTTTTTTAACATTCCAGCACAAATTGATATGACCAACTTGTTATTGAAAATTTTTGAAGCATAGTCAAGATAGCGGTCATTGATGTAATATCCTCCAGTATGTATTGCCTCCTGTCCAGTATCCATTAATAGCCATTTAATATATTTAACAGTTTGTAAAAGAAAAGGCGTTTTTCTTACTTTGTATTCGATTTACTTCCTCACTACATTCCATCTTTCTCGGGTGCCCTTTATCGTTTGCGGCGGTCTACGTAAGAAGAGCACATAGCCGTATGTTTTTAACATTGCTTACCGGTATGGGCCCTTCTTACGTAGACACCTCAATTATTATAATTTTGGAAGTTGACAGATTTGTATCTGCTCATGAAAATCAGAGAGATGTTAGTAAAGTTCAAATGGAAGTTAAGGTGCATCACTTCTAGTGAAGATCTGTAGTGAAGTCCTTAACTTCCATTATAATCTTGCTTTAAAATTTCTTTTCCACATATTTATTTCTCAGAATTATTTAAATAGTAATAGAAGGAACCTAGTCTATTGGCGAGTGTCGCTGACTACAAAGGAACACTGGGAAGGCTATGCAGCTTTAAATTCTGCTCACGCTGAACATCTTTCTGGGATTTCTCTGGTTTACCTCAGTCAGGCGAAAGACAAAGTGGTTTACTTCCACATTTTTTTCTTCTCTCACGGACAGCATAAAAGTTGATGTACGACCAGCTATATTATGAGATGTTTTAAAATTACAAAAAAGAAAGTAATAAGAAAGATAGCTGAAGAAACACTTTATTCGTTCCAGATTAATTTACTCATGAAAAAAAAAAACTAGCAGTAATTCATAGTAACCAGTCAAACTACAGTGTGTATTTATATAGGGTATCCGGAAAGTCCTGCCAGAAACTGAAATCACCCATGGGGGTGGGGGTGAGGAGCAATTTAAGATAGGGAACCCGTGTCCGGAACCCAAGCGTTACGGAATTGAAATTCAGAGGAAAGGGAGCAACGACGCGCAATTAGAAGCAATGCGTGGGGCGTCTGGACCAGTGTGTGGTTCCAGCACTATGGGTGTCGCGAAAAGAAACTAATTTTATTAGGAACAAAAATTTGTGTACAATGTAATTGTAGACTTTGTACACGTTCGTACGACTGTACTGCAAAGTTGATACAAGAAACGACAGGGAACTTAACAATGACATTTTGGTATTTGTGCTGATTTTATCTCCTTGTTCCAAAACAAGTGAACAAGTTTTACCTATGCCTACAGTAATATTTACAAGTATTGCTCAAAAGTATCTCTCTGGATATCGTCTCGCAAAGAAAGGTGCAAACTGTTAATAAGCGACGCGCGCACTTGTCCAAACAAATTTGGCTCTCATTATTCCGGCTGCCGGCTGCTACTCTGGCTACCAAATCTTCGTCACTTTCAGGTTCTGTCCCACCCTACACTAGTTCCTTCATGTATCGCCAGAAGAGGGAATCGATGAGGGTAAACTCAGGGGAACGAGAAGGTCAGGGAAAAGGTTGAGACCACATGCGACGAAGCCAACACTTAGCCACTGAGCTACTGGGACGAGTAGTATCCGTAGTGCTCGAACCACACAGAGGTCCAGCCAGACGCCGCACTCATTGCTTCTATTTGCGCGTCGTTGCCACCTTTCCTCCAAATTTCAATTGCACGCAGAGGCTCAACGGTTGGGTTCCGGACACGAGCTCCCTATCTCAAATTGCTTCCCAGCCCAGGGATGATTTCAGTTTAGTGCAGGACTTTCCGGACACCCTGTATACATTAAAAGTTATCAAACTAAAAGGATGAAAATTGACAGTAAAAAGATGCTTGAATTATATGGTATTAGTAACAGTAACTATATGAACTAAAATAATGAATAATTATGTATCTAATATTAGTTTTATAACTGCTAAAGTCACCATAAACGCGGCAAATATCTTAATTTTCTTTTTTTATTATTATTAAACTTAATCAAAAATATTTTTTGAAAAACAAACTAAACTATCATCAAGTATACAGATTAATATGAAATAGGTAACAGTGCATTGTTTTTATCTTATTCTTTGGAGGAGAAGTTATCATTAAGATCCATAACTATCTTGAGAATTTCTAAGGATGGGATTAGTATGGCTTTTAAAAGTATGTGTTCAGAATCACTGCGTTTAATGTAACCCCACTAAGTTTGAAACCGAGAGCACTCCTTTTGGGTTTCCGTTACATTTGAAAAACAATTTGCCATTCTATAATTGAGGGACCCAGTCAGGTAACGAATAAACCCACACTTGGGTCAAAATAAGATATGTGCATAAGTAAAAACATCTGAGCTCTGTGATTATGAAGGCTAGTTTAACTCTTATATATTCAGTTCGCTTTTTTTTCTTTTTTTTTAAAAATTTAAGTGTTTGCGGTTGATTCCTCATCTAACTGAACCCCTCAACTTCTAAGTATATTTCTGTCTCGCGAAGCATAAAATAAATGAGCAAATGTTCACACTAGTTTAATTTATTCAGCTTTTAATAAGAAGGTATTTATTAACAAGTTTTAAGTTGTATTAATGCTTAACGTGGAAAACGACTTAAAAAGAACAAGCCGTGGGAATTTTCTACACGCATATACATAATTACCAAGTGTCATAATCCATTAATTTCAATTAAATGAAAGGTATAACACTTTCATTGCATGCACTTTTAATTTATTTAGTATTTTAGTTTTGACTCACTGTAAGGAACTTAATGAACTATTTATTTGAAAAAGCTGCGCACCAACAGAAAACAAAGAAATAATAATTACGCACATTGCATCTACAGGAAATTACGGATAAATTGTTAATGACAAAGCATAGTTAGGTCTGTATAATTGTGTATTTCACGTAAATGGAACAACATATTTTAAGTAATTCATCAGACTACAACATTGTTTATCAAGTAACCTCCCCGAAGTACTTTCAGCATCTCATTAGCTTCTACACTGTAAAAAGTGGAAACACGAAATGGATGAAAGTTACTGCGCTTTATGGAGAAACAAGAGTCGAAAAATAGCGTTTTGTTGTATTAGCACACCAGGAGTTCACACTGAAAATCTCCTGGCACAAAGAGCACACAAAAGCTTAAGCAAAAATGAACTTTTTGTGAACGCATGGAAACTTTATGTGAACCTACCGAAAAAAATATATGAGCTTTTAGTGTGCTCAATGTGTCTTTTTATTAGCTTCTGGCCCATGTTGCACGTTTTGTATACATTAAGTTCCTATTTATTGTAGTTCACATTATCTACACTTCGTTTTGAGAACACTTGTAGTACATTTGTCAATTTTAAGTGTACTTTTAGTGCATAAATTGTGTATCAGTACACCAAAAGTATATACATTATACACTAAAAATGTGGCGTAGTTCATATTAATTTCACGAAAAGTTCATATGTTATGCACTAAAAACGTGGTAAAGCTTGAACATATTGTGAATTTTTTAAGGCATATTGAAGTGTACTATTATTTTCAGTGTTATCGTGCACGATGGTTGCTATTAGATACACCCAATACTTCACTCTTAATTCTGGAGTATAAAGATAACTAAACTAGATTTTTAGTGTACAATATGTCTCAAAATGAATTCACAATATGCTCCTGTTTGACAACATTTGTTTAGTGCCTAATGTATGAACTTTAAAAAAATTCACATGAACAACACCACGTTTTAAAGCATAACATATGAACTTCTGGTGTACTGACACCCAATTTATGTACGTAAAGTTGATTTAATATGAACTAAAAGTGAAATGGTAGTAGTCATAAATGTACTATAACTGATCTGACAATGAGAACGTTTTCTATATAATGTGAACTACGGTAAATATTACCTAAATTTGTAAAAATGTGCATTATGGACCAGAAGCCAATAAGACGCATTAAGCATGCTGTGTGGTGATGTTTATAAATGATCTCGAGCATCGTATAGCAACTATTTGTTTGGACGAGTGACTCATTCAACTTTAAATATGGGAGCGATTAATTGAATCGGTAGTTGGAAAAAGGAAATAAATCCTAAAATGATTTGTGTGAAATTAACAAAAAGTGTATAACATTTTTATTATTTATTGAAAGGAAACTATACTTTTACTGAATATTCAGAACGAACTTCTGATCCTTACGTACTGCTCAGTCAGTTTCCAGGTACTGTATTTTTCCCTTGGAAAATTAATAAGTTGGTGAATTTATTTTCTTCTTCCAACTGCTGGAAAAAGTGTCTGCGCAGCTCTAAAAAGTGAGCCGTAAGTATGGAAAAGTCGACTAGATAAATGAAGAGAAATGTAATACAATACTTCAAATGAAAGTTATTTAGAATAAATTTATGCACAATGAACTCTATAGCTACAAGTATTTCGTAAATTACGTTTTGTTTTTCTTCTCCCAACAGACAGAAATTTCGCTCTAAAAATGGGTGAAACTGCTGTTTGTTTGCAGCAGTGATAGGAGTAGTTGCTATATGCAAATATCTGTTAACAATAGCAGTTTAGAATAAAAACGTGTCTAATGCGAGTTATGTGAAACAACAGTGTAAAGCACCATTTTAGACTAACTTATTTACATGTAACCTGTTATGTATGCAGTAAAGTGATGGACTAAGGTTAGGACTTAGTAGATTAGTTCATATTATAACTGTCGGAAAACTATTATATGTAATTATCGGAGCTTGAAATACCTGGTGGAGAGTGAACAGTACATCAAAACACAATTAAATGAGGAACGTGTAAAGGAGTAATGATATCTTTACTCACACGGAAAGTGCTTAATTCATGCTCGTTTCGACCTACCTCATCTTCAGAAATATTCCTAAATTTGGGGAATCCCTTGCGCGCCCATTGCGAAATTTTGAGTTATGCATTTTCAATTGCAGCAGGTTTAAAGCTATTGACGGTACTATGCCTCATCAGCTTTATTGTTCGTGGTGTTAGAAATATGAAGCTCTAAAGTTCATTTTCCCACTCTTTCGGCAGCCTGTAGCTCCGAAACTATGCAAATTTCGAAAATTTGTTGGAGGAACTTTCAACTTGTTTTGATGTGAGGGATAACCTCCTGAAGTTTGTCATTGTACTTCATAAACACTCTGTATATACACCATACCAAGACACACCGTTGATCCACATCGAAAGCTAATGGTCCCCTTCCGAAACAGACTTATAGATGCCTGATTTAAACGTAAGAATGTAGTGGCTCAGTGGGTAGACCGGAGACCCGGATCTAGTACAACGGAAAAGGGAATTTTTTCCCTATGTACAACCGGATAGGAGCATTTGAGGTGCGCCTTTTCGATATAAATGTGTTCGTTTCTGGGGGCAGCAGGGCTACAAGACAAATGACTGGGTCCGGCTCGAGCGCAGTATTTCGTAGATCCAGTGGATGTTCATCTCTATCAGTTTGTCAGAATTTGTTTCTTGGATGTTTTCAACCATGCAAAATAAATAAATATCTGGTCCACTACACTCCTTCTGCCTAGATTTTTCATTTGGGGAGTATAAACCCAAAATTGGGAGGCTGTAAGTAGAATTTTAGGGTTTCTAATTTTTACCGTTAAAAAAATAATACTGGAGAGGCGATGCTAGAGAACTTGGGAGCGTCCCCATTTGGCGGGTCCTGGCAGAATCCATGGATTCGGTCTCGGGGCACTTGTCCCTCTGCCATTTGTTTCGTTCTGTCAGCAGTTCTGTTTGTTTAGAATAAGGAAACAATGCGTTTTACCTTTAGAAAACTTCGGAGATAAATAGCAATTGTAGCGGTGATAGCAATTTAGCCAAAGTAGCATTGAAAATAAGGTCCGCAGGTAAAATTATGAGCGCAGCGAAGGAATGTGTAGGTGAGAAGAAACAACAGAAAAACA
>JAGDQP010012191.1:0-50949 GCA_022664845.1 Lepisma saccharinum
TGCACTGCACCAGTCTTATTGGATGAAAGTTCTTTTATGGTAGTTTTCTCATATACCTTACTTCTGTGTCAAGTATGGTAGTTTTCTCTTATACCTTACTTTTCTGCCAAGTATAGTATAAAATTAGTCTCAATCATCAATATGTTTAATTGTGAGATACTTAAAATACACCAACTGGGGAACCTAGGTGCTTTCGTAAGATTACTACGAATATTGACAAATATCAACATTTGTGTAAATCCTTACACAATATTTCAACAAACTTCTCCACATAAAGGTGTATAATAACACATACTCCATGCAAGTCAATAAATAGCATTTTGTAAAAGTGGTTCCTGGTAAATATATTCTGTGGCCTGTTCGATTCTCCAATATAACAGTGTGTGGCTTCTTTCTCTCAAATATACGAAGGTTATGTGTAACCTTGAAATTATTAACAAGTGTCAAAGTAACATTTAAACTTCAGTTGAACAAAATACACGTTTCATTCCAAAACCTGTCAAAATAACGACATGTCTCCCAGACTTCTATCATCTGCTAGAGCTAATGAACTCAATCTTGTATAAGTGTGTTCATCTACATTTTATCATAAAAGTTAAAAATGTACCTGCCCGAAACAATTCAATTTCAACAGGAACATATTTAAAAAATAGGTCTAAATGTTCAAAATTAGTCACCTGGACACTACAATGCACTCACGTACTTTTAGATTTCTAATTTATAGTGGAATATAATGTACCAACGTGCGAAAAGACCAACCTCAGTATAATAAAAGACAATTTCAAATGCTACAATATGTAAATAGAAAATAGATAATGATTAATAGCAAGTCGACCTGTAAAAATGCATTTAAAAAACTCCAGTCTGCATTTGATGACTTCTCATCTCTTATGGTTAATGGAAGTCCTTTTTATAATCCATCAACTTAAGGTCTCTTTCCTGATCAATTGATGGGTACACTTTTAAGTCCATATTTTGAGTGCTTCCATCTTGCTGTCCTATATTATAATAGAAGCTCCTATTTTTCTTCCATAAAAATAAAACACAGACAGTTTAACAAAATCCTTCTTTTTTCATACTCAACACATCGTCTTGTACTGACTTTAAAGTGGGTATCAATAATTAGATAATGCAGTACAATATAATGCAATGCCTTGCAATCAACAAATCATGTTTCTCCTCTCATATATCTTAAATAACATTGTCTGTGATAGTTCCCAACAACGTATTTATACATTGGCCAAGTAACTCTTTTCAAAAGCATAAGTTTGTAGTCAAGTATAATTCAATCTATAGACTAAAATAGCACATTTTTTTTCATTCGTATAAACAGTTACTAGAGGTTCGAGTTCCTCTCAAATTTGTAATATGTATATCAAATTTATATGAATGTTCTATCCAATCTGACATTCCAGTCCCTTTCAGGTAATAATTTTCAATTGACTAATACCACTTTCAATAAAGTCAGGCCAATACATTCAATAGGATAATTCATTTTCCTATGATTTTTTTAAAAGTTGTTCATACTTGTGTTTTGAGATTGTGTCTCGTACAAAATAACCTAAATTTTATCAACTCGTTCCGATGCACTTGACGCAAATATGTCTACTCACTATCTAATGGTTTTATATTCGAATCCCTGTTAGGGCATCAATGTAAAAAACTAACAAACAAAACGACTACAAGTCTGGTGTTAATAGCATGGTCTATACAAATAAAGTTTATTAATACTTCTCATGAACGCGTCTTTTGGATTTTCGATGACATATGTAATACTTATGAATATAACGTATCCTTCCTTATATGCAATCATCAGTACATAATTGTCTTTCGGGTTGTATAAAGGTTCAAAAAAAGTGCAAATGTAATATCACGGCTCTAAATATATTATGCCCAAGCGAAGTAAGGCAAATGTTAGTTTCTGTTACATTTATTTTAAAATCTGTTATAATTCACCCATCGACAAAAAAAGAAAGAAGCATTAGAGCTCAATCTTTGGATTCTTTTTTTACGTTGTAGCCTTTTGCTTTCTTCTAAACACACATTAGTGATCTTCAATTATTGCGTGTACGTGACTATCATAATTTTATTATGGTTATTATTCTGTTTAAAATTATCATAATTTTATCTGCTAGTCAACTAGTTAGTGTTTAAGGAGAGCCAAAATAGACTAAAATGCCATTGCGCTAAAATATATAGACCCTAAATGCCGTTCCTGTGACATTGATTTTTAATCTGAAACATGGGTTGTCCAAATAAAAGGCATATAGGGGAACTCAAGGATATATGAGCCAAATTAATCGATATAATTTAGATATCAAAGTGCAATAGGTGAACAAAGTAATATAGATACCGGGTTGGCAAGACAAGCTGAATGACAGATGACAACTACCTGTATTTTGGAGTAAAAAAATCAGGTCAGAAGGTAAGTTCTATTCAATTCTTGTCATTTAAATATTCCTGATCACGTTTTAGTGTTGTAGCAGGTAAGGGTTTGTCAAAAAATGCAAACTATGTATATTCAACATCGTTCTGGTTTATCCAATTATCACGTATGGATTTCATCAAGTAAAGAGTGCCATATACAAGAAAACTATCTTCATGCAGGTCATACAAGTTTTAAAGCTACAATTTAATGACCCATTGCATAGTTTTGGACAAATATGTATTTTAACTATTTTTTATTTATGAATTTATTTTAAGGCCTCTAGGCATCTTAGGCTCAGGGCGACACAAAGTCTGGAAAGGATGTTAAAAGGTGAATTTCAGGGCCAATGTTCCTAGGTACCATCCCAAAATTTGCCTGGTGCGACTGGGCAAATGATACATTGCATAGTTTTTGACATATATTTATTTTAACTATTTTTTATTTATAAATTTATTTTAAGGCCTTTAGGCATTTTATGCTCAGGGCGACATAAAGTGGGGAAAATTATGTTAAAAGGTAAATTTCAGGGCCAACGTTCCTAGGTACCATCCCAACATTTGTTCCTAGGTACCATCCCGAATATGTATATTTAGGCGCCGCTGTTACTGATGCAAAAGATAATACTTTCAGAGCTTGTGTACTTAACAAAAATGAACATGACGTCATATTAAATCTGAAACCAATTAAATTAGAATATATTTCTGAAATTAGTTTCACAATTTTAGCTTTAAATTCTGAAAGTCAAAACGAAAACAAATTACACGGTACTTCAAAAGAAAGAATCCAATTTCTTCATGAACATTTAAGATTAGATCATTTGAATCAAGAAGAAAAAGAAAGCATCTTAGAAATTTGCGAACACTTTAATGATACATTTCATTTACCAGGTGACAAATTAACACACACCACTGCAGCACAACATGCAATACAGTTATTGCCACAACACAAGAATACTATAATTACTCTAAAGAATTATAGATTTCCTGAAATACATAAAGCGGAAATCCACAACCAAATTCAACAAATGTTAGAGGATGAAATCATTAGACCTAGCCGAAGTCCATGGAACTTCACGATACTAGTAGTACCTAAGATGCCGGATGCGACAGATAAACAATCTATTCGCATAGTCGCAGATTTACGTAGGCTCAATTTAATTAGCTACGGAGTGACTTATCCGTTACCTAATATCACTGAGATCCTAGAACAAGTCGGGAACCCTAAATATTTTAGTATTTTTACTTATCCAAAGGATATCACCCGGTACCATTAAAGGAAGGAGATAAATCTAAGACTGAATTGGCTGCAGCTGGTGGCCATTGGGAATTTAATCGTATGGTATTTGGACTTAAAGGCGCACCTAGTACATTCCAAAGGTTAATGAATACTGTTCCTGAAGATCTACAAGGACTCAAAATTCTTTATTTACCTGGACGACACTATTATTTTTGGTTATGATCTTAAATCGCATAACAATCGTTTGCGAAGTGTTTTAGAACGTTTTAGAGAATTTAATTTGCAGATACGACCAAACAAATACGAATTTATTAGAAAAGAAATAACCTACCTAGGTCATATTATCACTGAAGAAAGAATGAAACCAGATCCAAAATTAGTCGAGAAAGTAGTAAACTACCCCAGACAAACTATATGAAAACATGTAAAATTTTTCTTAGGTTTATGTGCTTATTATTTTCGTTTTGTAGAAAACTTAAGCGAAATTGCAAAACCTCTTCGTTCAATGTTGAAGAAAAATGCAACATTTCGGTGGTCTGATCCAGAGGAACAAGTTTTTCAAACTTTAAAACAAAAATAATTAACCTATCCAATACTACGATATCCGGATTGTTCCAAGCCGTTTATTGTTAGTGTTGATGTTTCAAACGAAACCGTCGATGCAATTTTGTCACAAGGTGAAGTAGGACAGAATTATCCTATCGCTTATGTATCCGCAACTGTGAATAAAGCTCATCAAAACTACAGTACATTTGAAAAAGAACGTTACGCCATAGTTTGCGCTTGTAAACAATTTCGTCCTTACATCTATGGAAGGAAATTTCTTCTTCTAACAGATCACCGTCCGTTAGTTTGGATTTTCAGCTCTTGGTTAATGCGTTGGCGTTTACAATTAGAGGAATATGACTATGAGATCCAATACCGGCCGGGAAAGAAAAATACGCCCGCAGCCGCCCTGAGCAGGATCCATGCCATTGAAAAAGCCGATCCACACAGTGATTCAGAAGCTACGTCAAAATCTGACTTAGAAGAAAGTACCATCTCGGAATTTGAACCGATACCTGCCGAAGTGAAAAATCAAATTTTAACAGAATTTCACAATTCACCTTTAGCAGGTCAAGACATTCATAGAACTTATAACAAGATAAAACAACACCTCTTGTTGAACAATTATGCTTTAAAGCAGTGGCCAAATTTGAAATCGGACATAGCAAATTTCATTCAAAAATATCATTCTTGTCAGACAACCAAAATTACTCATCACAAATTAAAAATGTCTTTAGTTATTACTGACACTCCTCGCTGCACTTTTGAAAAATGTGCAATGGACGTTGTGGGACCGTTAACCTTAACTCGATTATCTAATAGTTTATCCTTCCATTTCAAGATGATCTTACTAAGTTTACAATAGCATTCGGTATGCCAATGAAGCTCCACACGGACCAAGGCGCATCATTCATGAGCCAAATGTTTAATCGCACCTGTAGATTACGCAAAATCATATCATGCACAATCTCATGGTTCAATAGAGAAAATGCACCCAAATCCTTCTTGCTATCCTTAGACATTACATTTCGGAAACGCAAGAGGTTTGGGACGTATGGTTACCTTACGCCGTGTTTGCAATAAATACTACCCCTAGTAGTTCCACAGCGTACAGTGCGTATGAATTACTCTTTGGAAGACCTCCAAATATACCTGGAACTCTTCAGTAAAAACCGGTAGATACGAATTATCATTATGATGACTACCTTAAAACTTTTAAGGAAAGAATGCAAAGGAATTGTCATCTAGCGCGGCATAATTTGAAACAAGCAAAAATCAAAAGTAACGAAACTAATGATAAAACAATAAAGGAACAAATCTTTAAAGAAATAGATTTTGTTTTGCTTTTTGATGAAACCTTACGCCGAGGTCGCTCAAAATCTTTCCTCACAATGGCGCGGTCCATTCACTAATATGGAAGTAAATTATTTAAATTATACTTTACAAATTAATCCAAATCAAACAATGAAGGTACATGCAAACAGGTTAAAACTATATTACTAATAATTCACCCATCTATATTCCAATCCTTTCTTTTCTTACAAATGGGGCAATTTCCAATTACATTTGTGTTACTTATCTTAATGGTAAATTGTGCCAAGGCATCAAGCCTCAATGCCCGAATCGAACGGTTTCAAGACAGTCCAGGCTTATACTATGAATATAAAGGCTTAACGGAACTCTATAATACTGAGTAGAAAATTGTAACTTATGTAAATATAACACGTTTAGATAACAACTTTGAAATGTTTTTGTAATATATCAGATCGGTAAAGAATATTTGTGAACATCGATTGGTCAAATTTAATAAAACTAGTTGCACGTTAACTTATGAGAATGGTATTACACAAAAGGTTAAGTTAACGGAGATTCGTGCTCTTGAACGTATTAAACGAGGATTATTTAATTTCATTGGAACTATTAGCAAAACTCTATTTGGAACAACGGATTTTGATGACACCCAGTACTACACAAACCAAGTAACTAAATTAGAAAGTGAACAAGCGGAATTTCTAAAATTATCTAAAGAACAAATTTTTGTTGTGAAAAGTACTTTGCAAACAATTAACGGTACCATATCCACAATAGAAGAAAATGAGCAGCATCTGAAACATCATTAGAACATTTAACTATAGAAGTTGATACAAGGGATAAAGAACTTGCTCATGCTTACCTAACTTTAGAAATCCGAATCTCAATTAATGAAAACTTTCAGAAAATTGATCGATTGTTAAAAGACATCCGTCTAGAATTTAATATGATTTTAGATCCAAAAGGAGTTTTGTAACCACATATTATAACTCCCACTCAAATCTTTACGCATTTTAGATCAGCATCAGCAAATTTACCTCAAGGTCTCCCATTACCTTTTGCTGCCAGTGTCTCCTATGAATACCTTTTACAAAAGATAATGATTTTAGATGTATTAATTCACAACAACATTCTAGGTTATGTGATAAGAACACCGTTAACTGAACATTTACAATTCGAAACATATCATGTTATACCTTTACCTATCCAAATTACAAATTCAACCTACAAATTTTTATATGTTCAACCTGAAAAGGATTATTTAATCATGGATACTACTAAACAGTATTATGCGAAATTAAGTGAAAATGAATTTTATAATTATAAGAAATTGAAAATCAATTGGAATGTATGTAAACAAACCTCTCCGATTTTATCAACACATGTATAAGCCGACCAGAATATGAATAGACGTGGCAAATTTTGGAACAACCGATGAACCACACCAAAACAATAAAGACGCACAGATGTGTTACTACTCTTCGCCTCTCGCTTGAAGTGTTGCCATCCGACAAATGTTGTTACTGGTTGGTTTGTATGAATATTAAAGATATTAAACCAAGATATTAAAAATTACATTACAGTTACAATATATTGATTATTGAGAAGCTATACTTATTGTCGTTGTAATCCACATATCGGAAGAAGAGGACAGATAACTTGACCAAGTTAAATAAAACCTCTGTTAATATAAACTTATATGCTTGCCACTCTCTCACCCCACCTCTTGCATCTCTTTAGACATTTTTCTAGTTTCTATCTTGAGATACGCTAGGAAGACTTTTTACTCAGATTTCATGGCAGAGGTGTAACTACATATTATGTCCCCACCCTGCAAGAGAATACCCATGGCCGAAGGTCGATTCGGTCCATTGAGAGGCTATTCTGAAGGCCCCCGTATTGCGGGCTTTTGCGCCATAGTAGTTACGCCCCTGCTTCATGGTCCAGCAGGTAGCGTCCTTGATTTCGGAGCGACAATGCGGAGGTACGCGGATGCGACTCTCGAAGCCGTCCATCCTGACATTTTTGTCTAGGTTTGTCTTCAGTCACACCAGACGAATGCTGGGATGATAACTTCGTAAGAGGCTGGTCAACTACCTTCCCTCATCTTCATTACAAATACTTACTTCTCTAAGATTCCTTCTTATATTTTCCCCCAGCATGGTCTCGGGCTTCCCAACGGTCTCTTTCCCCCGGCTTTCCAACCAAGATGGAATATAACCTTCGTTTTACCCTCCATGCGAGCTATTTATCCTGTCCACCCAAGTCGTCGTGATTTCATTATTCTTACAGCCTCAGTGTTTCAATTTCTGTACTTTCTCTATGTTCTCATTCTTAGTTGTTATGTATCTATTTCCTTCATTCTCAGTAGCCACACTTTTGTTAATAAAATATAATTTTGGAAGGTTAGATGGATAATTGTACTACAACAAAGGAAATAAATGGACTGAAGATTTATTTTGAATACGATCGTATACGTGACAATTACTCTATTGATATAGTAAAGTCTTGGGGAAACACAATTCTTTATCTATGTATATAAAACTGAAAGATTGTTGAATGCTATACAATTCCATGCCCCTTGACGGATTAGAATAAAGTTATGGTACGTATATTCCTTAGTACCGAGCCACCGTAGCTCAGTGGTAGAGCGTTGGCGTAGCATTTGGGAGGTCACGGGTTCGACTCCACCGACCGACCATCCTGACTGAGGTTTTTCCAGGGTTTTTCTCAGTCACACCAGACAATTTACGGGATGGTACCTTCAACGTAGGTCGTGGCCAACACCTTCCCGAATTATTTCTCCTCCCCTACCCCGGCCTGAGCCTTAGATGCCTAAAGGCCATAAATGAAATTCAGAAATATATTCCTTAATACCTAGAGAGATTAACTATAACATTAAAAAGTTGCCCTCTCCCCCCAAAGGGGTTAAACGTGGATGAAGTGCGACTCGGAAACCACTGTAGTTAGAAATTTCATATTTGACGTGAAAATACTACTTTGTTTCAATTCATTAGCAATACTTTGTTTTTAATTCGACATCCCCGGTGAGGGGTGAAGAGTGGAATATGAGAAATCGAAAATTGTTAAAGGTTAGAAACTTGAAATTTGGAGTGGGTATTCTTTAGGACAAAGAATAATAAATGACAAATGTTACAAGTCGACAAGTCCTCACTGTGACTTTTAGATGCAACGACCTTTAACCTTGGAGAAGTACCTTTGCTTTCCGTCCCAGTGATTCCCTTCGTAAAACATGCTGTTAAGCCCCTAAATGATATTTCGGCCCCTCCCACAATTGCTAGAAGGAAGTAGTCAGTTTCAATAATGAGACAATAGTAATCTCACACAAAAGCAAGTTTCAAAGTTTTAAAAGAGTATGTTTTATGGTATACTTTCCCGACTACACCTTTGGTAACATTGTTTATGTTCTTGGCAAGACTTCTGCTGCAGCGTGTAAACAGTCACTAGAGACCTCACCCTCGCGTCTATTCATTCTCTGGTCGACTTATACATGATGAATGCGAAGCTAAATTATTACAGTATACTCGATCCATTCCCGAAGATTGTAACAAGCGAATTGTACATCTTGAACAAACTTTATGGACAAAATTGGATCAGAGTCAATGGTTATTTGTAATATTGTGTGAAGGACAAGAACCTTATGATGTAATTTTATCCAATTCTGGTAAGTTAACTTTGAATTCTAATTGCAAAGGTTATGGTGTTCGAACTCTAATTCAGTCTAAAACATTTATGAAACGAATTTGACAAATAAGGATCTTATTCCGAAAATCAATTTAACCTATGACTGTTATGAATCAGACAGTAAATCTATCAATATTGATGCTATAACTTTAGACCAACCTATTTAACATATGGTTAATAATTTTAACGATTTGAAATTTACATCACATAAAGTGGATGAAATAGAAAAAATAATCAATGAACAACAATGGAAATGTTATCATACTACTCAAGTTAACGAACTATCTATTTTTGCTTATATTGCATCAAGTATTGTATTAATACTTATAATTCTTTGTTGTTGTAAAAGATCTAAATGTTACAAACTATTTTCAAAATGTTATGATGATAGTTGTCGTAAATCAATTTGATTCAAACGAACAATAATTAACAAAATTCAAACTAGAAAGCAAGAAAAAGCAGTTACACCTATTTCCATGTCTGAATTATCTCAAAGTAGAACCAGTTTAGTAGAAGATGAAGCAGTACCAACTGGCAAGCGTAAGAAGCCAATGCTTACAAGTAGATGATTACAAAATTTAATTTCATTGTTAAATCTGACACACGTTCGAGGTAATTCAAGTTATCTCTCCTCAATCAAAATCATCCTGTCAAGGACGTGAATTCTTGATAGAATTCACGTTTTTGACAGGGGAGGTGTTGCGTCGGGCACCAGCACCTCGGGCTCCCCTTCGTGACCCCCTCCTCACTTTTAATTCTTATATTTCTTTTATTCTTAATATGGGTCTTAGAAATCATTAGTTATTCATATTCATCAGATGACAGTCTCATTCTAATATTTTACTTCTTTTTTTTTTTAAAAAAAAGGTAAAATAACAAAATATTTTATTCTTGAAACTGGTTTTAAAACTCGATAAGAAATATGCAGCAATAGAAACTATAATATTTTAAAAAGATTTCAATGTATTAAATTAAGAATCACCCTTACAAACATCTCAAAGTGACATTCAAGCAGTAATCTCTCTGCCAGGTTAAGAGGTCATGGTTTCCTTTCTGATAACTCAGTTAGAAACGCAATAGGCCAGTATGGCATGTAATTTTGAAGGCAAAAGAACTGGATTAAACTTCAATCATGTGCTTATGACTGTCGTCACTCTGGTCACACTCATATTCAACGTGATAGAATGTTCTATGTGTTGCTGACGTCACAACAGCGAAAAGAGAGCGATTTAAATTACTGCAATGAATTGCCGAATTCTCATTCGAATCGCAACAGATATTGAGTGAGGCGAATTTCTGTGCATCAAGGGGAGAACGGGGGACCTGTGTCAGGAGGTTAAGGATTCACATCTTTTCGAACTTGTAAATTTCTTTTGAAATTTCCAAACACGTAGTAGACCTTTTGCTAGTGAAACAGCGAACTAGAGAAACATCTTTATTTTTAATCGGAACTCGTCACATCCAAATTCTTACACTCTCGTTTTGCGCTGAGACACCAGCAAAAGCAACAAGACATCCTTTGCAATTCAGTATTACTATTTCTACGAACATTTTGGGAACTTTCTTTGAACTATCGCATAGTAGCTTTTTACTTCAAGTTTCTGTTTTCTTTGATGTATTCTTTTGCTGGGAATTTTAAATAAATGGGATACAAAAAGGAAAAGTGCTGATTATTCGTCTCTCCCAAGAACAGTAACTGGCTTGCGTTCCAGGTGGTTACCTTACCTACGACTCTTCATTCTGTTCGTCTACCTTGCTGTGCGGTTTTCAACCTACGGCCTAACGCTACCCAAGAAGCGCAAGGTAGGTACAGAACAATAGGATGAATAGGGAAGTAAACAGAATATGCAGAAAGAAGAAAAGAGAGTGGACGAGACAACAAATATCACACATAGAAGAAAATATGAGAGAGATTAGAACGGCAGAAACATACAAAGAGATCAGAAAATTAAGAAGAGGATTCATTGCGCAACCAACAATGTGTAAAGATAAGGAAGGTAAAATTATAGGGGACGATACAAGGATAAAAGAAAGATGGCGAGAATACTTCCAAGCCTTACTGAACCCACAAGAGCAGGATCAGTAAGATGAAATGAACGACAGACAGGAACGACGAACAGATACAAATTACAATGAGACAGAAGATAAAGAAGGTATAGCAGATATACCCACAACAGACGAGATCAAGAGGAACATACAAAAACTAAAAAATGGAAAAGCAACAGGGTACGATAATATACAAACCGAATTAATTAAAAATGTGGAGGAAGAGAAGTTGAAGAGCTATTTCAGCAACTGCTAGCAAGGATATTGGTGGAAGAAGAAATCCCAGAAGATTGGAGAAAAGGTATCATATGCGCCATATACAAGAAAGACGACGAAATGAATTGTAACAACTATAGAGGAATATCTTTACTGTGTAGTGCATATAAAGTATTTACCGGCATATTGAAGGAAAGAATGGAACTACTGGCTGAGAGTATTCTAAGGGAATATCAATCGGGATTTAGAAAAGGAAAGTCGACTACAGACCAAATATTTGTCATGAAACAGATCTTGGAAAAATGCGGCGAATACGAAATAGAGACTCACCAGATCTACGACGTAGACATTCAACTTCGACGTAGACTCAGTAAAAAGAGAAAAATTAATGGAAATATTGAAATATTTTGGCTACCCGCAGAAAATAGTGACAGTAGTAGAAACAACAATGGAAAACACAAGGGCGTATATGAAAATTAAGAGCGAACTTAGCGGACCATTCCAAGTAACAAAAGGGCTAAAACAAGGAGATGGACTAGTCCCAATGTTATTTAATCTTGGTTTAGAATTTATAATAGGACAGTTACAAGTAGATTCAAACAGAATATTACAAAACAAGCTGGTACAGATCACAGGATACGCGGATGACATTGGTATAATAGGACGCACCAAAAGTGAAACAATTAAAACATTTAATGAAATAGAGAGCAAAGTAAAGAAGGAGGACTGAAAATCAATGAAGGAAAAACAAAAATAATGATACAATCATGGCGGAAGAGAGAAGCAGGAAAGATTATATAAGTTGGGGAGTATAAGATTGAGAAGGTACAAAAAATTAAATACCTAGGAACAATATTGCCCGAAAATAATGAGGAAATAGAAGAGATTAGAAGTAGAATACATGCAGCCAATAAAGCATACTATGCAATATTAACATTGTTTAAAAATCGAGATATAAACTGCAAATATAAACCCATACTCTACAAAACTTTAATAAGACCGATATTAACATATGGATGCGAAAACTGGGCTTGTACTGGAGTGGTTATAAAGCAATTAGACATATTTGAAAGAAAAGTGTTAAGAAGAATATTTGGACCAACTAAAGAAGGAGATCAATTGAGGATAAGATCAATGTGGAAATATACGAATTATACGAATACATTGCAATATCGAACTATGTGCGAATAAAAAGACTACAATGGGCGGGACATGTTGTAAAAATGAAAAATCAAAGAATACCCAATAAAATGATAAGTGCAAGGTTCAAAGGAAGCAGAAGGAAAGGCAGGCCGAGAACCAGATGGGAATACCAAGTCCAAAAAGATGCGAAAGAGCAACTTGGAGTGCATGGGTGGAGAAGGATCGCACAGGAGAGAGAAGAATGGAAGGCAAGGATTGAGGAGGCGAAGGATCGACTACGGCCTAAGGAGCCAGATAAGTAAGTAAGTAAGCAGAACTCAGAAGAATGTCCCTGCCACATCATTTTGGTTATCAAATTATATACCAAATATGGCCCGACACAGAACGGCTTTTTGAGAAACATATAGTCCCAGGTGCCCAATGTGTTCAGTGTAAAAAAACAGGACAATTTAGTGCATCGAATAACTAAATACAAACAGACGGTTGCAATATGGAAACAATATGAAGTCATAATGAACAGGATTACCAGAGGTTTTTTTTTCAACATTTACAATAGAACAGATTATATATTTTCCTGCTTTTAAAGTTTTCCTAAGAGCCAAGAGAACAATAATGTTTTGCATCACTATACAAAATATATATACAAAATATTATGTCAAACTTATATTTCTGATGTACAACATTTACTGATGTACATACAATATAATAGTATGAATATACAACATAAGAATACATTATATTGTAATTATTTAGGTCTATAATGTATAAGGATTTTCGGCACTGGAATTATAGACATTTCTTATTTTTAACAGAAAAACATGTTAGAGCCTTTCTAATAGATATAGGAAATAATTGATTTTTTTTAAATTATTAAATGCTGCACTTGTTATGGTTCTTTTAATTTCGTACAAGTTTATATAAATTTCTAAATAAAAAACTAGATCAGTGGTAGAGCTCTGGCGTAGCATTCGGGAGGTCGTATGTTCGATCCCAGTGACCGACCATTCTGACTGGGATTTTTCCAGCTTTTTCCTCAGTCACACCAGGAAAATTCCGGGATGCCACCTTCAACATAGGCCCTGGGTACACCTTCCCAAGTATTTTCCCTACTCTTATTCTGGCCTGAGCATTAGATGCCTAAAAACCATAAATAAAATTCAAAATTCAATAAATATTTTCGTAGTTCTATCTATTTTTCCCAGTGTTTCTTTCAGGAAAAGTGTTCGGGGCGTATTTTAAATTTAGAGAGGGTGAAAGGGGAGGGAGAGCGAGATCTTCTATGGGGAGTTACACTACGCTCGGTGCGTATCAACAGGAGACCTCACAACCTCGTCAGCAAAAAAAAAGTGAACGTGGTAGAAGTACTTAGAAATTAATGGGAGAAGTAAGTGGATTATGTTCACACTAAATTCGTAAAATGTTTCCATATATTGCACGTTTGCAAGAAAACAAATATGGTGGACAAATTGATATTTTGATAGAATACAGAGCCTAAGCGGCTAGGACTAGAAACTTGAAACTTGGTACAAACGTTGACTACTGCAAAAGAATTGCAAACATATGACAAAAGTTTTTATAAGTCGCCATCTTTAAACGAATATGGCCACCGAATTGATTTTTTGATAGAATAGAGAGCGTAAGCGGCTAGAATTAAAGACTGCTAACTTGGTAGGAACGGTGACTACTGGAAAAGAATTACAGATATACGAGAAAATTGTACGAAAGTCGCCATCTTTAAACAAATATGGCCGTCGAAAAGATTTTTTGAAAGGATACAGAGTGTAAAGGGCTAAATCTAGAAACTTGATAAAAACGTTGACTACTGCAAAAGAATTGCAAACATACAAGAAAATTGTACAAAACTCGCCATCTTTAAACAAACATGGCTCCCGAAATTATTTTTGAAAGAATACAGAGCATAAACGATTGGAACTAAACACTTGAAACTTGGTAAAAGCGTTGACTACTGCAAAAGAATTACAAACATATTAGAACATTGTACAAAAGTCGCCATCTTTAAACAAATATGGCCGTCGAAATTATCTTTTGAAAGAATACACAGTCTAATCGGATAGGACTGCAAAAACGAAACTTGGTAGAAACATACATTAGTACAAAAGAACTACGAGAATGTAAGAATTTTTTGGAAAAGTCGCCATCTTTAAACAAATATGGCGGACGAAAGAACCATTTTTCATACCGTTTAAGATAGAAACCTGAAATTTGGTACAATGATATAGTTTGACAAGTAGATTACGAAAATGTAATATTTTTGGAAAAGTCACCATCTTTAAACAAATATGGCGGATGGAATAACCATTTTTCATACCGTTTAAGATAGAAACCTGAAAGTTCATATAAGGATATATGTTGATAAGTAGATTACGAAAATATAACAAAAGTTTTGCAGACTCGTCGTTGTTTGTGCTAGATAAAATATTTATTGAACCTATCTAAGGATGGATATTGCTGTGAACGCGAATGACTTAAAGAAATACGTTATTCATGTAACATTTATGGTATTTGAGTTGTGCAAATGTGCTTTAAAGCATTTGTTTTGCTTATATTTTATTGGACAACTGATTATGAGACAACATATTAAGATTAGTGAACAAATTCTATAAAGATGGTCAACAAAAGACTCGAACCTAAGTACTGATGAAACTACATAATGATGATTTGTGAATATTGTACTAATGAAGTTAGTCCTGATTGTATAATAAGCAGTATAGACCATTGGAAATCGGTATTGCCATTAACATGTATAGCATGCTATGATTATACTCCTATGGACACAACTCAGCACAACTGCATTGACATTTGTAAGGAATCTAAGGGAAAATTGTGCGGGAAACTTTATTGTATTATAGTACTTGTAAGGAGATTTATGAAATATTTTTAGAGATACATTCCAATAATAGCATTACACTGTCGCAGTTTTTGTGTACATATATAGAAATAATTAGTAATGATGAGCATTTGGAGAAATTGCATGCACTTTTGTGGATAAAGGAGTGGATTCATGGTTGTTCTACTTGGTGTCTTTAAGGAAGAAAACGGGGGAGAAGTACTGACGTAGAAGAAAAAATAAAAGGTTTAGAGATGTGGGATGCGCAGAAGTGTTTCAAAATCACTGTTTGGGCACAAAAATATTGTTGTATAAGCCCTATGATTGTTTGGGTTGTTTTAAAGTTAGTGTGAATAGAAGCTTTGTTGGTTTTGTTGGTCTATAGTTTGGAAGAAAAGACAGAAGCAGTTTAAGATTGAAAAGACTGTATCGGGATTTTGTAGTTACAGTCTTGCGTGTATTTAATTGAAGAAATTAAATACTTTGAACAGTACTGTGTCTTGCTAACGATAGGAAACTTTAATTTATAATGGATTTTTCGGCAGAAGAAGATAGCTGGTCCAGTGACAGCTTTTTAAATATAGTGAACGAAGTGGAACGTTTTGCTGAAACTTTAGCAAGTATTGAAAACCGATCCCAGAGTCCTTCCTGGCTTATGAAAAGTAATGTGACTATGAAAAACGCTTTAAATGTGGTACCCTTAGACAACAGTGTACATTCCCTAACGAAAAGTGTATTTCTTGAAATGGATTTTGAAGAAAGGACAGTCAGTCCATCCCTATTAAAAGCAAGTGTTACCAATGTGTACCCCCAATGTGTAAATACAGACACAAAACTTGGAATGGAGGCACCCTGTTTTTCAAGAACGTGTATGTCCCCAAAATCAAATGAGGTGAAAAATGAATTTGGTGAAACGGATATAGAAGAAAGACCAGACAGTCCATCCCTATTAAAGCCATTGGTTACCAGTATGTATCCCCTATGTGTAAATACAAACACAAAACCTGGAACGGAGGTCTCTTGTTCTTCAACAACATGTATGGAAATACACATATTACCAAAACAGAAGAAGGTGGAAAGTGGAGATGTCGTGTGCAAAATACAAAGTCATGATGATATACAGGAAGACATAAATATTCTTAGTAAATTAGCAGAACAACAAAGTGAAGGTGATGAAATGGATAGTGGACGTGATAGGAAAGAGAAAAGTGAAAGAAAAGCAATATGTGCATGTGAACGGAACATAATTGAGGAAAGTTGTATATTTGAAGCTATGGAAACTGCAAATTATGTGCGTTTTCCGCTAACTTGTGGTTCATGTGAACAACAAGAAGGTAATCAATTTGCGCATGCTTGCATGGGATTTGGCTCGAATGAAAGAGAACGTGAACATTTGCTTAATGATCGAATGTGGTGTAGTGTATTTGAACCTATTAATTTTAAGGCTTTATATAATGCGTATGAAGTGAAACATAATAATTGCAAAACTATTCAATTGGTATATTTGAAGTGGGACTAAGAAATGTACTGGAACGTAAACCGACTGAAGTTCAGAAAGTGTTACTTGTTAAAGATATTTTTGCTGAACATCAGGAATGACTTTAGTGTGAAGAAAGAAAGATAGAATATAAATTTAAAACGATTAATATGATGGATAAAACATGCTTTAGTGGTTTGCATAATAACAAGCATGCACACTAGGGTAAAAGACTATACGTATGTACATAGAAATATAGATGGAACTTATGTACCTTGTAGGTATTAGATATTCGGTTTTGAAAGACGAGAACGATACCATGAACAGTATTTGTGTTACATATGGTTTACATAAATATGAAATACGATGGGTTAGAAATTTTCCCATTGGGTGAACCCAATTTGCGTTATGATGACCTAAACACCAATAGTTCTATTTTTTCCTGAAGGATTAAACAATGATAATGATTGGATATTCTTTGGAACCTTTATGCAAAAAGTTACTGCTCTAAAGAGTGAGGTATAATTGAGGTGTGAGCATTGTGTGAAGACGTTAGTGACAGTTAACTTATAAGAAATACTTACAGTAAACACACGAAAAACCATGGAGGGATCACGTTACGCTAGTGATTACGAAAGAAGAACCATGTTGGTGTAGACCCGACTTTATAGATTTTGAATGTTTGGAAGAAATGCTAAAGGACTTTGACATTGAAAACAATCTTAGGTGTATCTGGTATTACTACATGTTTGAAGAAGAAAAAGGTGTGTGTACTTGTGGACAATTTGAGAACAATGAATATGTGTTCCACATACTAACGAATCCAGATTCTGTTCACGCGCTTTATGAACTGTTTAATAAGGTTGATTGTTATACCAGAATTAACTTTAGTCCCTTTCATCGGTGTTTGGCGGGACAGGTAAACATCCATTTGGACAATGTGCGTGAAATTCTGCAAGCAAAAATAAAACCTAGTGAATGAAACTGTATAATAATATTTTATATGAACTGTGTAATTTTATGCAGTGACACTGTATTGATTAGTACTGTAGAAACAAAATCAAATTTAACACATACTGTGAGACTAAAAAGAAAATTAGACTTAACAGAAAACTGTAGTAGCTCTTGTAGAAAAAACACTACTTGAACGTGAAAAGACATTTAAGTGAATTGGAAAATACCTTTTTTCAGTGAACAAAACCTAAGTAATGTATATTGTGGTGATGGTTTTTTTAAAATAAATTGTAAGGTGAAATATTTACGTGTTTTATTTTTATGTGGTTTCAAAATTATGGTAAGGTATGCAGTATTTATAATAGTGTGTTTTAATTTTGAATATTATTTGTACCCTTTAAGCTCAGGTTGGCATATTAAATTTTGTTTGATTTACATAAAATTTTTGCGTACAATTATTAGAAAATTATTTAACTGTTTTTTAGCGTTTGGACTACTCGATTTAATACATAATAAAATAACTGAATGACAGACAAAAAGCATATAGTTCTTTTTATATGTGTAAAAGCTTAATGAAAGTGGGTTTTTGATTATTTAATTGAATGGTATACATTTTAGTTGAAGACCAAAGAACAAACTTTTATTTTGTTAGGGAATAGTTTATTGTGTTTCAAAATTAAAGTTTAGTACACGTGTGGGTAATGTGGACTCTAAAAGCAACATTACCATTTAAAAATGCAAAATTATGATACAAAAATATCTTTTTATTTATATTACAGACATCTTCACAGTTTGTAAACATCCAGACTTGGATTTGAAATTTTAGTAAATCACCATTGCAATCTAAAATGCTAATGGAAACAGAAAACATAGGGTACACATTGAACAGTAAGATTCGTATCACAAATGCAAACAAAATTCTTGACATATATATTGTAGCATCTGAAATCTGATGCTGACGGTAATTTCTCGTTTAATAAAGAGAGACCTTTTATTGTTGTTATTATGTTTGGATATAATTTTAAAATCTTTTGTATTTGTGGGTTGAAACATTAAATCGAAATATGTGTTGTTTGTCCAATATTTTGTACAACTGTCGCAGCAAAACAAACTATTATTAGTACTTTCACTAAATGTAGCATATACATATGCTGTTTCAGAATAAACCGAACTAGTTTTAATTTGAAGGAAGTTGTAGTATTAATACAGTCACGAAATAATAGGAATTACGATTTTATTTTTTTACCTTTATAGACATTAAAGGGTGACACGATGAGGGAAAAGGATTCGGGAAGCTGAAGGCCAGAGTGTATGTTGATTGTGTTATTTTTGCATTTGCAGGACGTAATAGCATTTAAAAGCAGTAAGGATTGTTGAGTGTTGCAATTAAACTTATGACATGTCGAATGCTACGCAAACACTACCAATCATTCACAATCAATCAATCCAAATATTTGTTTAATTAAACTATAGAAATGATAACACTATGAAATTAATTTTGGAAAAATGTTACGCAAGAAAAAACAAAGCAACCAATTGTGGAAAAACAATGCATCTTTTATATAATTTGTAATCTGATATTTTCATTAAAGAAAATGCAAAATGGATTTTTCATTATATGGGAATAACATTTTGTTATCCAACGAGATGCATGGCTATAAAATATATTTTCTCTGTATCCTCTTAGAATAAAAATAAGAATCACAGCTTACGAGTTGTGTTCCATATTTAGTATTTTCTTTTTTACTTGCAGTATGAAAAAGGTTTTAAAACGAAAAAAAATATTTTATTGCGTAATGGTAACGAAGTATTGGATTAATTTCTTGTAATTACAGATCAATGTGCATGAAAATTTAAGAGTGCTTCAACAAATACTTTTATCGTCAAAGACATGTTAAAGAAAAGTGCGATCACAAACTAAAACATGTATTTGTAAATTTCTTAATGCGTAAAAAATAATTTTACATTTTCCTAGTATACAAAATATAAAAAAGCAAAAACGCGTTAATTTTAAACTAAATTTTGAGATCAGTGAAAACGAAATTTCTGTTCATCAAAAGATGAGTACAACCAGCTTTGCAAATACATTTAATGATAGTTATATCACAATCATTTTGAAAAAGCTGTGACATCTTAACAAAAGACGTAACCTGTACAGAAGAGTTTTGCAAGGGTTTTATCTAATAAAATTATTTAAGAAAATACTTCATGAGACGTTGCTATACTAAAGTTCACAGGTAGAACGACCACTCCATTCTATATCAGTCAAACTGATATTTCTCTTATCGATTTTTACATTTTGCGTACAACAGTTATGGGAAACTTAGATTCACTATTCCAAACGCTAACAAAAATCACATAATTTTTTGTAAACAATTAAGAATAAGAATAAGTTCTTTCGTGATTGTCTAAAGTATCATTTTAAGTTGATACTGCAGAATATGAAAACAAAAAAAACTTAACACAAGCAAAGAAAAATTACAACAAATCAAACAATTACTATTACATTACATTATTCTTTTTTGTTTCCGTAACAATAAATTTTAACATGTAGTGCAACACAAAAACTTTTTATTGACACGTGCACAGAATTTTTTTAAATGAAGTTAGATTGTAAAAAAAACTTTTTAAACGAAAGACTGACATACGATGTGAGAGAACTTATTCTTGATGTGCAAAACTATTTTCTAAATAAAGTTATCTTGTACAAAAAAGTTTTCATTTATGACATTTTCATGAAACATTTTAGAAAAAGGATTCGCATGCAATGCATTAAAAACATTTTTGTAATCTAGAAAACAATTTTAGTCATGCAAAGTGTTATCAAAAACTTTTTGTTATGCAGAAACGTTTCTCTACAAGTATTCTGTCATAAAACTTTTTAGAAATATTCTTACCAACAAAGAAAACAAAAAATATTTTATACTTTCAAATATTGAATTGTGTTGAACAGAAAAATAAAAGTTGCAACTAAAAAATTCATAAACAGAAAACAAAAATAAGCTGTTCAGAAAAAAATGTTCATGCAACGAAATACTCTACAATACATAAGGCAAAATGGTTTCATGCTTTTTGATTTGTCATGCAAAATAAAAGCTATAACTATGAAATGCACAAGCAAGCAAACGTTTTAGAAAGTTTCTCAAAATATAAAAATAAAATGTGCACTTAGAAAATACATTTGCAAACAATAACAGAAGATCCAAATGAAACAGGTACAAGAACGAAAACTATTTTCTTCTTATTAACAATGATTTGCATGGAAACACTTTCTCATCTTAGGTTACGTTATTATATTGTAACCTTGAATGAAGGGACAAGCGACTCAGTGAAATCACAATGCAATACTTTTTCATGTTACGTTAGTTTCTTTGCATCTCTTCTTGAAGGAAAAACCAAACCGACTCACCGAAATTCATATACCCACACTTCATCCTCCGGCACTGTTGGAATGCATAACCTTACAGGGGCAAAAACCAGGCATCCATTATACTGTGATACTGGGATGCATATCCTCCCAGGGGCAAAAAGACATCCAAAAGAGGAAAATCCAATTCCAGTCGTCGAAATTTATAAGTGCAAGGTTGACAGATAAGTACTAAGATCGCATGCGCCCCCCCACAATATTTACAAATGGGCCCCCTCCTTTGAACCTTTCTCTTATTATTTAGAAGTATAATCTGATGTTTACACAAGTAAACAGAACTGGCTAAACTTTTCCTGGAGTGAGAAAATATTATCTACTTGCCCGTAGCCTTTAAATAAAACAAAAGTTTTTTTTGCGTGTAAGCATGCGACCGCTTTATGAATGAAACAACTATCTCAGTATCTGCTCTCAAAAATGTAGACATTTTCCCTTGATTATTCACCTATTCAATTATCAATAAATTAAGAACTAATAATAAATTAAAATATAAATTAAGATTAAGAACTTAACTAAATAAATAGTAATTAAACAAAATAAATAATGAACTGAACTTACCATTAGCAGATCTTGGTCACATTTTCCCGAAGCGTCGTTGTTTCGAAGACATAAACTCCTTTACCACACTCTCAATGTTTATATTCTGGCTTTCTTCGCTTTCAATGGAGAGTAAGGCTAATGAACTGAGTCTTATCTGCGACATAGTACTACGTAGATAAGTCTTTATAAGTTTAAGTTTGCCGAATGAGCGTTCAGGGGATGCTGTGGTAACTGGCAGGGTGAGGTAAAGCTGCAAAGCGGTATACAAATCAGGTACACTGCTGGCAATAGCTGAATTTTCCACCATTGACAGCTGTGCCAGTTCCTGTATGGATGAAAGTTCACGTATTCGTTCTGTCATTATGGATCGAAAACTTAGAAGTTGTTCAGGAAAGGCGAAAGACAGATCATCAGAATAATATTCACAAAGTTGTGTAGCCTTCTTCGCGATATCTTTGGATGATAAACTGTAAAGTTCTTGTGGCTGGAGTACAGAAAATTTCTCTCCGATGTCTTTCATACTCTGAAAACGTACTGTTAGCTGCTGGATTATAATGTCTAAGCAACGATTAAAAACACATACTCGAAAATTTGATTCTGAGTCTTGGATACTCTCATCAATTGCCATTTCATCAAAGAACGTCTTGAAACGACGTTGCCCTGTTGTTTTGAAATTTGCATTTATTTTCCAAGAATTAGCCATTTCCTCGGCTTCCTCTAATACTTTCGGAAATTGTTGTCTTAACTGAATCATATTATTTCGAGCTTGCTTTAGTAGGGAAGTGGATGCCAATAAATTGATTGACTTTTGTTGCAAAAGCTTCGAAACAATATTGGTACTTTCTAGTATCTTACTTTGAAACACTAATGTAACTACAAACTCGAAAGAACTCATCTTCCTCTTTAAAGTTTCAGCCGTGTTTCTTTCAGTCTGTTTGTTGGAAAGCAGAATTATATTCTCAAGACATACCATCACCTGCAAAAAGCAATTTTTTAAAGCATACAGACTATCAAATCTAGAAGACCATCTGGTAGGACACATTTTTTTAAAGGGTTCTTTTGATAGTTAGGTTATCCAGGGCACTATTCAGCTTCTGCCATCTTGGTAAACTTTCACTAAAAAAGATATAAAGTTCCTGTAGAATTGTGTAAAATTCCCTTATATATTTAATACCACTAACAGAGTCGTTTAATACCAGATTCAAATTGTGAGCCGCACAATGCACATAATCAGCTGTTTGCACTCTGTTTTTTATACGAACCTGAAGACCATTGTACTTTCCACTCATGTTAGCCGCGCCATGGTACCCCCTGCCCACGGCATTTATTCAGATCTAACTGCAGATCTTCCAATATCTTAAGAATGTCGTTTTCAAAAGTCTGCCCACTTTGATTCTCCATTTCATAGAAACCAATGAAGGATTCGCATATATTTATTGACTTTCCCGGGTCCATTTTAACGTATCTGATTACCATACTCAGCTGGTCAATCTTACTCACATCCTGAGTTGTATCTAGCAAAAGTGCAAAGAAAGGAGCTTGTTTAATATGTTGACCTATTGACCTTCGAACTGACTGCGACAAAAGTAAAATAAACTTATTTTGTACTTTGGGGCTCAAGTATTTTGTCCTAGCTTTATCATTCTCGAGATTTGCTTTTAATACAGGATCATGCCTAGCAAGTAACTCAATGATACTTAAAAAGTTTCCCCTGTTAGAAGATGTACAACATTAATCATGACCACGAAAAGGTATGTTACAGCGGGCCAATGTTAAAATTACGTCCAAAACTCGCGAGAGAATTGCAGCTACTTTTTTGTACTCTTCGTGAAAGATGTTGGATAAAACACACTTATTTTTCTTCCAAGCCTCAAAGGTTAAACTGGATGTGAGGTGATTGTTCGATGTTTCGTGCTTTTCTATCTTCTTTGCCAACCCTTGCCAATCTTTAATTGTTCCGTTACACCAAGCATCTGAAAAGTTATTGTTGAGTCGATCGGAGAAAAGCCAACATACATGGCAATAGACTGTGTTCAATATTAATTCAAAGCCAGAATCTATGTATAACTTGACCAGTCTTGGTTTTAACATGATAATAATGTGAACTGAAAGATCGGTTTGTTACAGGGTCCTTTGGAAAAGGCCCTTTAGGTTGATGAGGTTCTAGATTTACTATTTTATTTTTCAGGTTTTCACTTAACTCACCTGTGAAACGTCCACAGTCTGTATCAATTAAATCCATATCCTCGGTGTTTGGATCACTTTCAGAAAGTAACTCTTGAACAGGGGCATCTTCAGATACTTTACTACAAATTGGTTGAGCCAGATCAGTGCCTTTCGAACTATCGTCACTACAACCACTACGCCCAGCACAAACAGTATCTTTAAAGAACACATCGATTTTCGTCAGCTTTTTCACTGCTTCTTCTCTCTCACGCTGTTTTTTTCGTTTCTGAGCCCCACTTAAATATGTTTGTTTACTCGTCATTTCGTTCCACCAAATTCACAATAAAAAAATTCACACACTCATACGCTTAACACATACAAGATAGGATCCGCAATTTTTTCCGGAAACGACCACATCTTTACTGTTATATAGTACTGTCCACTTATCGTAGAATAATTTACAAATCGTAGAAACCGTCACACCGCACACTCTCCCAATCTTACTCCTACTATTGTTATGTTTACTGAATTATAAACTCTCATCTGGCTATCCTCCTCCCCTATCGACTGTTACCTGAACTTTTAAAATCATATGACTGCATCAACAATGAAGACTCCGAGTTTTGTAAACAAGTGAAAAAAAACGCGTAAGTGAAATAATAATCATTTGCAAGAGAGTAGCGGAGCGTTTCCTTTTGCCTTCATTATTTCACCAGTCGGATTTTACGGGAAAAATAAAACAAAGGCATTTAATGTGTGTATCCACAGCTTTTAAATGTCTGTGTGGGACTTGATAAACTCGTATGGTATAAATTGCACATCACATTATTTTTAAAAAAACACACACACATTGAATCATGAATGAGATTACATTTTCGAGTTAATAACTGACATGTCTTTTTGAAATATTTTTATTGTCTCATTGCATTTTCAACAAATGAGGCTACGGGGTTGGACACGGGGCCCCTTTCCCTGGTGGGCCCGTTAGTTACGCCAGTGCCTGTAGTTCTTATCTGTACAATCTCTATTCACCTCTGCATAATCTTGCAGTTTCAGAAACGAAATCTTAAATACGTTTCACAAGAAAATTTTTACTTCTTATGACAGACGCTAATGTTATTGCTCTCATAAGCTTCTGAAGAGTACGCTCAATACAGGTGAAAAATAATATTCAAAATTGGTATCAGAAGTCACCTCAAAGGATTTAATTGCCTCCCTTAAAATGAGAGTGCACATTTAGAGAATGCATATTACAATATAATACACGGCGTCAAGGCAGATACTATAATCATTTTTCAAATTTAGCCACATATTACTCGAGTTTTTGGAAACATATTACTCGACTATAGGGAAACATTAAAAGATAACAGTGAGCATTCATACTCGAACTCTATGAGTTGGAGTAAATGTTGACACCGTTTTTGTGTATGTGTGGCAATTAGTGACAAAGAACACTATTTTACCAGCATTCTGCTTCAAGTTCCATGTTTCAATCTCAAAGCGGTCGTGGTTTAAGTATCTTAGAGGCTATTCGTTCGTTTCAGAAAGCTGTGACATAAGCAAGGCTTTTCTAGGTAATATTTACGTATACCACCCAAAAGGAAGGGAGTAAAAAAGTATTATACCCTATGTACAAGAGGGAAATTGATTTTGCAGTTCTTTTATCTTAGAAACGGCGTGTAGGGTTTATCTATTATGAACCGAGAATTTAATATCTAATTCATAATGTGTGGTAAAGTGAAGTTTAGTGTGGCGAAGAAACTTAAAAATTATAGCATGAAAATAATGTGTACAGCGTGTGTGAAAGTGTTTAAACTTAAACATAAGCAAAGTTTTGAATCAAGAACTTGTCATATGTGAGTGAAAGGTCCTTGTAACTGTTTAGCTTTCTCCGCGTTGAGAGTGGACACACAAAATTAGTATTAAATGTTATGTGCATCTCGAATAATGAAAAATAATCTAACCTACCTTCGTTCGCTCGCCATTATGCCTGTGAATTTTGTGCCAAAAATACGTGGCATTCATAACATGAAATGACGCCATTTGTAGTACTCCGCATGGCGCTATGTTTGTATGTGTTGGTTCAATGGCGTATTTGTATAAATATATTAATATTATTATGATTACCAAAAACAAATATTTAAGTGGACAATTTTATGGATTTTGTCTGTGCGAGCTCTGCAGTCAAAATGAAATTAATTAAAAAAACCCTAGGGTTCCGCTTGCAAGAGTATCCTCCTTTTTCAGGCGCGTCTTATTATACAAGAAATGTGTGTTGCAGCAAAACGAAGGTTTCAGACAATATGTTCGAAGAAACAAAATTCCATACTTAAATTCGCTGACTTTTCTAGGTGTTTGAATTTTTTCATGAAATTCCTAGATATTTTAAGTCTCTTTTACTTGTAAGCTGAATTCCCTGACTTTTCAAAGTTTTCCAGGTCACTGGGAATCATGCCTTACGAGCTAATAATTCTGAATGCTGTATTATTTAAGATTTTAATGCTAATTTCAACATTTTAAAAATGCATTATAAAGCACTTTTCGATGTAGAGTTAGTTTTTACTTAGCCACTCTTATAAACGCCGTATAAATAAATAAATATTGCTTATTGTCTTGCCTTTATTTGTAACTACGATTTGGAAGGTGTATGAAATTTCCTGTAGGCAACGGAACAATTAGCATTGGGCACAATTTCCTTACTATTTTGCTTTTCCTTGTCCTGATGTCAACGATAGATTATGAATTATGTGATTTTTAAAATTCTACAAATTTCTATGCATCATGGTATTTATGATACTTAAGAAAAATATGTTTACTAACAAAAACTTCTAATTATCAAATTCTAATAATCAAAATTGTACAAAATATATAACAGTGGTAGGGTTGGCTTGGTTTCATTAATGGCTCGAATGAAACGTTTATCACACCTGGCACTAAATATTCTCTTACAAACAATTAGTTCATTTCATAATTTAGACTTAGCACGGCTTTTCTACTCGCAAAGGAAACAGTAATATTTCTTATAATCCTGCTAGAGCCAAGTTACAATACCGACCATTTTCAAATCATCACATATATGTGCATTTGTGTGCGTGCATCAGGGAAACCGGTGTCTTCTAAGCACGAACTAATCAAACAAAATGAAGACCATTATCGTTTTCAGCGATATGGAATTACTAAAGAAATTATGGTACCATCAAAGCTACTTTTTGGTCCTTGGCTAGTGTAATCAATAAATATATCCTTAATGACATCTTTATTTGTGATCCCGTTACAGTTAGAAAAATATGTGGGCCTATTATGCCTTTTTAAAATACTATTTTAGTATTTCTTATTTACTATTCCACTAAAATACAAGTAAACTTTACATTTCAAAGCATTTTGAGTGTCTGTAACTTTCGTTAACTAGATAGGATGTTTCGGTGCAAAGATTAAAGTTTTTACACCAAGATATCCTTACACCTAAACATCCGTACACCGAAACATCCGTGCACCGAAACGCCCAACACCAAAACATCCTGCACCGAAACGTCCGGCTCCCTCGCAAACGTGATTCTAAAAAAAAAAAGTATGTTTGAAGTATTAAGGAGGATTAAAGCATTAAAATCTTTTAAAACTTTCAGATATGAAGTTCCTACATATCTCACTTCTCAAGGAATCTCACATATAATATGGATTTATTCTAACCACAGAGACAAGCCCAGTCACCGTGTCAATTTGCCAGCAGGTCAATTGGGTGAAGATTCGATCATGGAGTCGCCGAGTTTATTCAGTCTGGTGATTTCGGTCAAGACTGGATCCCGAGTCATTCGGGTCAAGTTTCGAACCGGGTCTCCTATGTTCGGGTCACCAAAAGTGATTCGGTTTCAGCTCTGATAAGAAATCCATCTGCTTTTATTCAGGCGCTAGTGTGAGTTTGAGACGGAAAATTAAAACATGACCAAATATTAAGTTAATTTTCTGGGTTCATTTCCCGCCGATGTTTATTCAACGGAGTGGTTCGGAGTCCGCTTTGACATAAGGTGTAGGTTCCGTCCTCGTTTAGAACGCTAACAGCAGCTCAATCAATTAAGTTAATTTTTAACCTAATCAATTAACCAGAAACTTTATAGAAAAATGGTGGAATTCCTTGCGTGAGATAAAATACAGTAAGTGTATGCTGTGGTCGAACTTCCAAATCTGGAGAAGTGTAAGCTTTCCTCGCACCTTGTAATTAGAGCAACATGGGATCCTTCAGCTACACGAGGCGAATGGTGTGATGGTATCTACAAATTATGCAATGACCTCTATTACCTGCATTTTGCCGCAGACATAATAAAGTTCAAGTTGAATTTATTTTAAGGCATTTAGGCATCTCACGTACAGGCGAGGACGCGGTGGTAGGTGTATGGCCAGGGCCTATTTAGTAGGTACCATTTGCCTGGTGGGAATGAAGAAAAGAATAAAGTGTGTGACTTGGTGCCTTGTTGGTCCATGGTTTTAACATAAGTAAATTCAATATTTCATAGCTATTCGGGAATATCCGATAGAAAAACAAACAAAATTGGTCTACGTTTGGTTGGGAATAAAATAAAGAACTAAGAACCAAAGGATATTAGGATAATAACTCTTTTGCGTTAAAATCTCGGGGATAGCAACTGTGCCGATAATGTTTACTTTCTACTTCAGACTTCTTCCACCAGAGTGCAGTAGTTTCGAACGCATGCGTCAGGCATTAGTCATCCTTGTGAGAGTTCTGTGGGAGTTTGAAAAGTGTATTGATAATGGAGAGAAAAACTAGCATGGACCTGTTGCATATCAGTGTGAGATTGTGTTCGGACATCACCTCCGTGTGCGCGAGTGTTAGTGATAAGTGTTATTCATGCTTGGATTAGTGAAGACCATGGGAAATTCTCAAAGTTCGAAAAGTGAAGCGCCTCCGCCTGCAACAGCAACAACTCCGCAAGCTGAAACTAGCAGGACGGCAATTGTGAACGTGAATCATGTCCGCTCAAAGCAACCTATGCCCGATCCAACAGAGTTGGAGAGAAGATTCACGAAAGTTCTGGTAAGTAATTATCAGACAAATAAATCAGGCCTTAGTTGGAAAACAAACCGAGCGTGTTACCTAATATAGAGATACGAACAGTTCAGTATATATCCATGATTATAAAATTGCGCACTGTGCAGCTGTTTTTCTTTTTATTTATTAGAAAAGCTTCAACTTTGTGTACTTTTGCTCTGCATCGTAAATTATAATCTTTTCGTGTTGTTTTCTGTATATTACCCGAAGCTGATCATGCAATGAACTAGTTTGAAACTTACATTAACGAGTGAGAGGAATGACATTAGATTGTTTTCACTTTCATTGATAAAAAGAAAGACATTTGTTGACCTCTTTAGATTGATACTAAAAGTGCAGACAATAGCAGTTAACGACTAATTGTAAAACAACAATGAAACAATTTCTCCCGCAGAAATAATGTGGAATCAGTATTTATTTTAATATGAAGTTACAACTTTGCGCGTATTTACCATGAGTTATTTTTATAGTTAGTTCTCTCTCAGTGACTGGATTTTGTATTTGTTTATTGAATGATTCAGATATGTTTTTGGAATTACAGTGGCTTAGTAAAGCATTTCTCGTCCAGTTAAATGGAGAGAATGTAGCAGTGTTTTGACAGCTGTTGAAGCCGGTCTCCTCTATATTACGAGGAATATTAATTAAAGAATAGAATAAATTTGAGGTGTAGATAAAGAAAATTTTCGCTATCCTTTAAGTCCGAGCTCAATGATGATATGAAAGAATGTGAGGTTTTAATTTGCCGTTTAGTAATGTTGTAGTCGTGTTATTTAGACACCAAAAAATACCGCGTGGGTAATTTTATCTCATTGGAAGAAGCTAGAGTCGTGATTGCACTTGGTCCACAAACCGAAATTTATATTGCAGCTTTACAGTTTTACACAGTCGATCAAGTTGGGAAATGCTGTGGGCCTAGTAAACCTTAGAGTAGACAACACAGTGTGTTCGAGAACTTCCATAGGCTGCAACTAATCGTTAAGAGTAGTCAGGACTTCATGCGTGGATGGATGATTTTTCCTTTTAAAATGTTCAACATTGAAGTTGTATGGCAGTTCTCGTTAATTGTTTGCATTGGAAGTTAAACTCTCTTAACACATTTACTCAAACTTCATTTGAGTAATATGTAATTAACTAATGGTCTATTTTTTGAGAATTCTCTAATAGATTTGGGAGATAATTTATTCCGTGCTTTGATGTTTGACATTGTGGACTTTGATGTTTGTTTCCTAGCTAAGACATTATTGAATCAGTTCAGGCAAGAATCAGGAATTTTCCGGAGGGAGATGCGAAGGATTCGGGGAATGGAGTGGAATTTTACATAGAAATATGAATTACGGGGGAAGTTATCCGTCTCGTCCGCCTCTAAATTCATCCTTGAATGCATTATTTATATTGCAGTTAATACGGACTGTCCAACATTGATATTATTTCGAAAAAGTATCTGAGACTTAGTGTATATTTTCTGGCTTTTGTCTGCAAGAATTTTATTCCCAATATGATTTAAATTAAATTATATTACTTTGTTAAGATCATTAGAATGAAATTCTCCCTCGCGTTCGTTTAATATTTCTTTCATGATAGTTACCGTGATTTGTAAGGTGGTAGAACAGCTTCAGCACACTCGCCCATCTTAATAATGTTTGGATTGAATTAACTATGAAGTGCTTTGGAGTTTTCCGCCTGTCCTACATTTACAACTGCCGTCTTGTTTATATTTTTGTATAAAGTGTCATAATCACCTGTTTGTAAACTAATCTCTGAGAAGAATACTCAAGCGCTCATATTTTTTTGTCAGAATATTATTAGTAACAAATTTACGTTAATTTTACACGTGTTCATATCCCAGTCCAGCTTGATGAAAACAGCCTAGGAAAAGTTTTGCAGAGGGAGAAATTCCAACCATCGTCCATTGCACAGGAAACTTTGAATTAGCCACCCCAACTGTCTAGAAGGATTAATTGCCATTCCATCAACGCATAGCAACTCGCTATCTTGGTGATGAGCGAAACAACCGCGACCCGGTAAAATTTGTACAATCCGGCAACAGAGCTAAAATCCAATCAAGCCCTTGTGATGGAAAAACTACTGTAACCCTATTTGAAGAGGGTGATCGATTGTAAACCTTCCTTTCCAAATAATGATTATTATTACCTTTTTGTGAATTTATTCATTGTTACACTGTATAATAGAGAAATCATTGCTAGGGATGTCGTAAATTTCTATTGTAGGTTAAGAATCTTATCTTAAAATGACTGCCGTAGCTTTTGAAAGTGTTTTGTAAGAGAGAGAGAGAGAGAGAAAATGTATGAAGGAATGAGTGAGTTCTGAGAGGCGGAACTGTTAGCTTTTGCTTGTTGGTTGACGGATGACTGGGCATGGTGGAACAGGTGCAGAAGCGGAAAATGTGACGTTTTCTGTCTTAGTTTTTTTTTTTTTAAAGGTTTGTTTTTCTGTTAGTGGGCGTAACTTGTACTTCTTTACTGCGATTTGAATTGTAGGTTGTATTCTTATTTTATTGCTTCCGGACAGCTGAGTGAGTATCGTTCTCGCATGTGTGCGATCTTAATCCGAATTCTTTGCGATGTCATTTGTATATTAACAGGGAGACCATAGGCCCTGAGTTGGACGCTCGAAAACTGAACATTTTGTTAGTGATTCACAACACACCAAAAACTTCAAAGTTTTAATGTAATTGTTTCCTTATGCAATTGCATTGCTTAGAATTTGAGATCCCATTCAATAAATGTGCATTTGCTGTAGTTAAAACATAATGATAGAGATAATATTGTTGACATTATTCCTATTTTTCTTTTTTTAGAACATCAAACTTAACACTCGCAAGATAGCTGCTTTGTGAGTTGGCAGAACAGCAATATTTTGTGATTTGTGCGGTGTTCCCCTTTCATTAAACACAAAGTTAGAAGCATAAAAATACTGAGCTGGATAAACTACCTGTAGCCTAAACCTGTCACACCTCTGAGATACGACGTCCCTCGGCGAATTCCTCCTGAGATCAGGATGGATAATATGGCTGTCAGGCCCTTAGTGTGTATATAATTTGCCTGGGGGAACTGGTGAAAACTAAAATTGCTGAGTTAATCTGGCTGCTTGTAGGGAGTAGATGAATTGTTCTCATTTCTTCGTTAGACCTACCTGTTGGTACTGGGTGTTAGGATGGAAGTATCAAGCTTGTATCTTCTTGAGTGTGTTCCAGTGTGAGTCTAATTAAACACTATTTTGAGTCTGCTGCTCGAGCTTCCAGTTTAAAGTAATTGTACTTTTTTTTTTTTTTTTTTGGAGCGGGGATGCGGAATGTACCCTGCTGAAGCATGCGACATTAAAGGTTTGTTAAATTAACCAACTAACTCTTCATTCAACCAATGTGAATTCATTCTTTGCTAGAGAGTTAGTTTGTTACCGGAGATCCTAAGTGGGATTTCTTCAAAGGATTGGGGACAATGTTTATTAGTTACTTGGACACTGATGACTTTTTTTTTTAAAAGAAACTACAGCCAGAAGGATTTAACTCGAAAGGATAATTTCTCTTAAATTAGTACTTAAAAAGGAAAAACATTGTAGAGTAGAGCAGTCATGAAGGCATGCTTTCAAACATGGATGGCAGAAGGTTTCAGGAATACCAACTTCCTTGAAGTGCTCTGCGTTTTTTTTATTATTATTATTTCATCATTATTCTAATACGTTGTTACGTTCTCATTGCTTTTATGCAAATGATAGCTTTTGTTTTAAACGTATACGTTTTGACAAGATATACTAATAGATTTTTTTTTTTTCACAATAAACTTCGACATGGTGGGACAATTTTTGTTTCTTTCTTCTGGAAGCTACAAAAGAATAGTTGTTAGCTATATAACCTTGACATGCGGCTGCGTTTATGGGGTTTGCAAGGTGTGCGCGTAATTTTCTTTCTTCAGTGCACCGAGTTTCCAAATGTTATGTACGTACACATATTTATACAGATGCATTGTGTGTAATAGACCTAGAAACCAAAGTTTTTTTTACGAGTTGATGAGATCAAAGTATCAGGTATAGCCCATGACTTTTTTATAGTTATGTTTAAGTTTGATTAAAGAGCATTTTACAGTGAAATCCATAGAGACGCTAGGATGGATCGAATCGCCGTTCGGATACTTTTGCCTGTACCTGAAGTCTGCAGGTACCCGCAAATTCAATTGAATACATTTGAGAATTGGGGATGATGGTATTTATATAAGGTACAATCCTTTTTTTTTTTCTTTCTTTTTTGAAGGAAAATATAGTGAAATTAGGTCAGGACTAGAGGAATTATTATTCTGTGTCTTCCATGCAGAATGTTAGATGGCTACAGGCGGCATGAAAGACGCTTGTGGGATTTGAACTCCAGGCATTGGAATAATTACGAAAATGTCCCGTGGTTCCTTATTCCGTAACGCAACCCGAATGTAAGCCCAGTTATCTACTTTTTGAAAGGAAAGAGTTTATGGTATCAATTGTTTGCTGGATGTAGTTTTATTGCGGTGAAACATTGTTTGCATACAAATTTAGTCTACGTTATACACAGAATTTACTGTTTTCTTCAGCTTTTCAGAAATGAAGTTGTCAGACCGTGCGTGAGATAACACGTGGCAACGTTGCGTGTTGTCGGGGAATAGAGCTTGTGTGTGTGCTGTCCCTGAAAAGGGAAGGAAGAGAAGGGCGATGTAAAAACTGGCAGAGCGATAAGGTCCACGAAGAAGAGGGGAAACCAAGTCGAGAAGGTTAATAACAATAGTGTGTTCAACAGAACGACAGTAGCTGCACTGAAGTTGTAAAAATTTAAAGGACTTTAGTTATTTAAACGTGTCTGGTGAAATAATTGTGTTGTGATTTATTGACTGGGAAACTTTTTTCAACAGATACATTTTATCGTATTCTGGTTTGGCTTCTGTAACCTTGCTAAGTATGACCAGTAATAGACCTATTTGTAATATTCAATAAGAGGACGCTCTTCAAACTAGGGATCCGCCAGGGTTTCCAGAGTGGGGTGTAAAGTCATAATTGGGAGGGTGTAAGTGGAGTTTTGCACAGTTTCTAGAGATTTTTTACCGTAAAGGTGCAGTTTCGTTTAGGCGATGGTTGTATGCAATGACTGCATTCAGTGAATGCTTGCGACAGAAGCACGTACTGGGGTAGTTTCCTTTGTGCAGTTGGCACGTGCGCGACTCCCTAGTATATACAATCATATGATTTACTTTTTGTCCATTACGAGTTTAAGATCTTTCTGTAAACAATATTTCTTACAGTAACAGATTTTAGGCACGATTACAAACAACTATAATAATAATATAATCAGCATTTTAAATTAAACTCAATTTCCCTTCAATATAAAACACTATACTTACTTAAAGCTGCCAGAAAACTCTGCTGCCATCTATCGAACATCAAACTTACTAGAGGACAATCACATCTTTGCATGTATTTTCTTTCTTTCGCGTTTTACCAACAATTTTATAGTATTTTCATGCATTCTTGACGTAGCTTTTAATTCTCATCTCTGCTGAAGTTCATATTTGGCACAAAATAATTCCAAATTCAAAGAAAACCCGAATGAAAGCTGCACAACACTCTACAACGCATGCGATTGCTGCAGCTTGACTGCTCTCCGAAGGAGTCATTGCAACAGTTGCTACCGACATCATGCGTCCGACGCGCAAACCAAACCGGCTTCACTGATTTCCCTTCAACGTGTCAATGCAGTGGCGCGTGCAGCAGTTGCTTGCGATCTTCGTATGCGAAAAGCGCACAAACGAAACTGCACCTTAAAATGTTGTGGGGTGCTCTTAAGGATTTGGGGGTAACGCCCCCGCAGGAGGCTTTTCGGAATCACTATTTCCGAACTTCATCAGCAGTTGTGACGTGCTAAAGGCGGCAGGTCCTTCAAGCAATGTTGATCTCTTTCTGTTCATCTCGATCTTGTACTTTCTTCTTTGATCTAGAGAATTATTTTCCTGTTGTCGCACTGTTCCCATCAACAATACTATCAATCGTATACTTCACTATGCGATCCCTGCGTTAACAATGTCAAAATCAGTTACTTTTTCTCTTCTTCGTTGTCTCGGTTATTATTGGTATTTCACCTAATCTCTTCAGCACGTCCTCATTACATATTTTCTGTGACCTGGTAATCCTCCTCCTACATGGCCACATTTCGAATGCTTTCATTGTTCTTTCGGTCTTATTGATTTAAATAAACACAAATATCCGCTCGAGAAATACGATGGAAAGTGGGATCAATTTCATTTACCACTCCCCCAATTCGTTTTGCGCTCATGTGTTTTGAAAATTAATCTATAAATTTATTACTACAAAATTACATATATTTTCGAGTATGTTTGTTGCACGCAATTTTGTAATGCAACTCCATATCTGAAGCTTTCCGTTCCGTCCAGAGAAAATTTTAATAAATATTGGTACACACAGAAAAAAAAAAGTCACAACCAGTTGCAGGGTGTCAAGCGTATAGTTCCAGATGAACCTGCCGAACGTTCGGCTATGGCAACTGAACATATTTAGTTAAAGGTATTTAGTGAACGAAACAATACGTTCAGTAAGCAGTGTACCAGACGTTATATCATAGACTCATAATAGATAGACTTATCACGCCTCCCCATTTCTGGCTGCGGTAAAACTGATGGATTTTTGTTCAGAGCACGTGATTTTGAAGCCATCCGCTCTCCTAGTCATATTCTACTATGAGGTCTATGAAGAGCTACCTATCAGATGGCTTCAAAAGCACGTGCTCTGAACAAAAATCCATTAGTTTTAGCGCAGTCAGAAATGGGGAAGCGTGATAAGTCTCTATTATGAGGTCTATGGTTATAGTGCCTGTTGCCTGTTACTTAACGCATATAGTAAAACAGTATTGACTAGCGAAATAAAAAAGATAGGTCTGGAGTGGGGTTCGAACTCAACGATCTTCAGATTTGCTTGTTGTCCAACACTCTACCCCTGTTTCTTCTGTTGAACGTAGGACATTTTACTAGTTCTTTTATGTTGCCGAAACAGTTTCTGGAGTCAAGAGATTTATGTAGACTTCAATTATTCGAAACGTGGAAATTTTATTAATTGATCCTGTGTTAGAATAGAGCTATGAAGAAGACTGATTCGTGATTTTACAGAAGTGAGACACCTCAGAAGTATCATAATGACGTTTACTGTACTGTTCGGGGCGACGATATTTCTCAAACAAACTGACTGCCAATTTCCAAGACATTCAGTGAATATACTTTCCACTGGTTGTATGACTACAGCAACTATAACCGCCCAGTTACATTCTCCTCATTACGCATTTGGTACCTGTTACTGTTTAGTATAATACATGGTAACTGGCATCAGACATGTTTTGCTGGAGTTCAACCAAACATCGTTCAGTTCTTGGTACCATATTATTCAGGATCTGTTACTCTATAGATTTAGTTGCGTTAACCAGAACTCTTTTTACCATTTGTGTTTCGCTGCATGTACCATACAAGTTGGCTCTTGTACAGTTTGTAGTACCAGATGACGTAGTTTTGACGGTACCAGAAAACCCTTAACTGGACCTGTTTAGTTGAAATTTATGGATCGATTTTTCTGTGTAGCTAAATAAAATGCTGCTGCCTCCACCACTGATACGTGATTCTTGCGTCTCCAAGGAGACACATTCTAGATAGGATTCAGGTATTGTTTGTATTACACTATTTTGCTTTGTGAATACTTTTCAATACAGATCTAAATATCACACACACACACGGAACAACAACATGGCTCTTGTTTCTTTGTTACATGACTGCATTAACGTTATTGGCTGGAGGGATAAATATGGCTTAGGTCTGTTCCAAACCTGGAAGATGACATCCCTCGGCGAGCTCTGTCTGAGGAAAATGTTACGGGAATTGTCCTCCGGGGCCTTACTCTAGGAGCTATGTACGAACATGATGAACCTGGAGAAAAACACTGGAAAACCTGTCAGGATGACTCCAATCCGCATGCATCCCAGTCCTGGCCGGAGATTCGCAATCTTAGCCACTAGACCACGAGGCATGGTACGTGTGTCAACCAGAGGTGTTGAACCTCGAGAGGTTGAGTGAGGTGGAGGTCGAAGTCCCGTCGCGTGGTCGAGGTTGAATGAGGTCGGGTCCAGAGATATACAGCTATGGTGTCAACTTTCTCGTGCACGTCAAGCATAACATAAACAGTGTCAAGTACGAAAGTGCTGCTGCTGTGAGCTTTTAAATTAAAAGTGTACGAATAACCTGTCGAAGAAGTTGTGCCATACCGTACATCACTGGGAGAACTGGTTGAGATTGATAAATGAATTAACCTGTTCCGGTGTTAACCCATTGAATGTACGACTTAAATTTAGATGTCAATTGAATTAAATTTGTGTTTATGCATATTCACAAAATGGCGTTGTTGTTGTAGTATTTTTTTTCCTTTCTTGTGTGTTTGTGGGTGGGTATGAACAGCTGTGAGGAAAAGGAAGTGTTATATTGCGAACCATCTGTCATGTGAATCAGTCTTAGACGTCCAGAAGGGTCATGAATAATTTATTATTTGCATGCAAGAAGTTAGGCCATTCACATAGCTAGGCTACATGCTGCAGGAGACAGTTGAATTTACTTGTTACAGGACTGGAGGCATCAGATCGATTCGATGGGAGTTTTTGTATTAAAACTAAGTCTACCTTCTGCACCGATCGATTCGATGGGAGTTTTTGTATTAAAACTAAGTCTACCTTTTGTGATTAATTGATCACATTATTATTATTATTATTATTTAGTACGTATCGTAGTAATAGGAAGAGAAGAAGATAGTAGTTGATATCAGTGTTCGATTTGAAGCGGGACATGGTTGAGATTTCCCTGGCTCTGTTTTCCGAAATATCCCCCAAGCCTGTGATATGAACGGATAGAAAATACGGTTTGCTATCTTATGAGAAAAAATTCCCCCTCTCTGGAAATTGTACACGGACACTGGTTGAAATAATTTTTTGTACCTTGAATACAAAGACAATAAAGTCGCCAATTCTAGAGACCGATTAAGACTGACTGCTTCTGCTGAAATGGGAATTAATTTGCAGGTGAGGATTTGGTGTAGGGTTTGCCAAGGTGGGCCCACTTTAAAATCGAGTAGGGTTTCTAATTAATTTTGGTTTTCAAACGATCCTGAAGTGACTGCACGTCACAGGAGCTCATAACAAAGAAACCTTTGCATTTTACCTTGTTAGAATGCAAGGACTGGCATTCTAACTCTAGAATACAAGGAAACCAAAAAAGTTTTGACGTCCCATTAATCATGCGCTCACAGAGAGGAAACGAAATGACACACGTGCCTGCCAAGCGATCGGGAGTGAGTCTGACCACAGGCACGGTGCTCACACACAGCAGTCATAGCTCGTCCAGTGTAAAAGAGAAATGGAGGTATCGAAGCAAGTTGTTCGCGTGTGTTTGTTGTATGACTTTAAAGTGGGCCTGTCAGTTGCCGCATATGCCAGGCGTTTGGTAAGAATGCCATGAACGAACGCATCGCCAGGCCTTGGTTCCAGAAATTCCGTTCGGGAGATGTGAGCCTTGCTGATGAAACTCGCAGTGGACGACCACATGTGTTGGATGACGAGGCCCTGAAAGCAGCCATCGAGGAGGACAATGGTCTAACGTGTGATGAATTTACAGAAATGTTCTATGTTTCCGCTGAAACAGTTATACCGCACCTGCATGGGATAGGGAAGTCATACAGGTTAAGCAAGTGGGTACCCCACACATTGTCGGCAGCCAACAAGGAGCAACGAGTGACAGCCTGTTTGTCCTTACTCACTTGTGACGAAAAGTGGGTCCTTTATGACACTAACAAGCGTACCAGACATTGGTTGTCGCCACGTGACCCTGTTCCTCACACCTCAAGACCACATCTGCACTCACGAAAGGTTATGCTCTCTGTATGTTGGACTTGTCGCGAAGTGGTGCATTACGAGTTCCTTCCACCTGGTCAGATCATCACTACTGACCTCTACTTACAGCAGTTGCAAAGGATGCACTGTGCATTGGGGAAGATCGCAAGGGTGTGCTGTTCCTCCAGACAATGCCAAGCCACATGTGGCAAAGAGTACCCGGGGGACCCTTCAGCAACGTACTTGGGAGACACTGTGCCATGCACCATATTCACCGGTCCTTGCGCCAACAGATAGCCACCTCTTTCATTCCCTCGACAACCACCTCCGTGGAAGATCCTTCGCCAATGAGGGAGACCTGCGGAACACACTTACGGACTTGTTTGCCTCGAAGACCGCCGACTTTCATAACCAGGGTATTATGCAGCTGCAGGAACGTTGGCAAAATGTGTTGGATGCTGATGGAGCTTACTTCGAAACCTAAAGGTACCGTTCGTCCACTGTATTGCTCTAGAACGGCAAAAACTTTTTTGGTTACCTCGTAATACTGCTGTCCAAAATCTAAAACACTTTACCTTTGTGATATTGAAGTACAAGGAAGTATTCGATCTAAGTCAGTGCTCAAATTCAAACTAAACTTATTTTTCCATCAGTTGATTTCATAACCGACTAGAACTAATTTGCTCTTCCAACTAGATAGATTATAGATTTTTATACTCTTTACTTTCAATCTTTATTAGCAAATTACTTACAAATGAAATCATTGGGTAATTCCATGTCAAATCATCCAGTGCACGAGAATATGTAACCCAAAATTTTTGATATAGCTGAAATTTGGTGTGTAGCTCCTGCTCCTGGAAAAGTCGGAGTTGTTTCTGAAATTAATTACAATATGTTAGGTAGTTTATAAATAATATTGGTTTGAAAAAGTGTATAATATTCGCTCGATGCACCTGGTTGTACTACTATGCTACACTGCTACAGAAACATCTGCACAGCACCAAAACAAAAAAAGGCCAGACCTTGAAACTTTCCACAGTGTTTCGGCTTAGCATGAGGCATTCACATATACTTTTATGGAATGATATCTCTTGTATTACCTGCAGCTTTACAGTTACGTACATTAACATCTTATTTCTAAAATCCAAAAAAAAAAAAAAAAAAAATGAAACCCGGGAAAGTCCGATTAAACCCGAAAGAACCCGCCTGGGCCCAGGTGGTTTTTTAAAAATATTTTTTTTTCAAACCCTGATTTGGTGGCACTCATTTTTTTTTTTTTTAAAAAAAAAGGTTATAAATGTAGTAAACATATGTTGAGAAACTGTTTCTGAAGGCGCTCGATTCTGAAGTTTATAATATTGTTAATTATGACCAAACTGAGCTGATTACAGCGATGTAATCTACATCACTCATTTAATGTTTTGGGCAGTAACCTCATTTCATTAAAATCCCAGAAAAGACCTAGTGTTGCCCATGAGACTAGAAGTGGCAAATAAAGAAAAAAGTATCCCTAGAATGCGTTAGTCATTGTGCGGAGGTGATTTTACATTTTCTAAAAGCCGACCGGGTAGCCGTGCGGTCTAAGGCGTTGACCAACAACTCTAAGGTCCCGGGTTCGAATCCCGGCAGGGGCATGCATGTTTGTGGATTTTAACTGTGTGTAAATGGTCGAATCGTGACGGGCCGAAGGTAAAAGTCATTAGACTGGCCTGGCCCCTCTAAAATAAACTTTTTTTTTTACATTTTCTAAAAGTAATAAATAATAGTGAAGTGAGTTTAATATGTTTGGTAAAGTGGATTCCAAACCACTACGTTGAATAGATTCTGTGGGCTGTTACCGCAAAGGGTATTTGATGCATTTTTTTATGTTTGGCTGTTTAAGCCACGGGCTTACAGTGTTGATATTTTTTTTTGTGGGGGGGGGGAGGATAAATCACAACAATATTCAATCCACTGCTGGATTCGGCCTCTCCCTGAGGAAGCAGTTGATCTTCTGCTCCCACGCAGAAAAATCGCTTGGCAGTTCCAGGAATCGAACCCGGGACCCTACGATCAGCAGTCAGCGACGGTAACCACTAGACCAGCTGAGCGGAAAAATATTTTTTTTCGGCTTTTTGCACATCACTAGGCATGCTAATGTTTAAAGGTTCCGGTCTCGAAACTTCTGCAGTATTACTTGATAGGCCTATGCTTAAATTTTCTTAGCCATTGTATTTGTGCGGTTTTTTTTTAAAGAAATATTATTTTTATTATACGTTTTGTTGTATTTCTCTCTCTAAGGTGACCAGAAGATCAGTTTCAATAAAAGAGGACACCTCATCACAAATATCTCTGCTAAGACAAGTCTCCAACATGGATCATAAAAATATGCCCCATAGAATCAGTTATTATACAAAAAGATATATAACGCAAAATAAGTGAAAATTATATTTTTAGTTTTACTTTATAGTTTACAGTTAATTTTAAGACAATAACATGAAAAGAGTGATTAGTCCACCTTATCTCAAATATACACAAATCCTCTTTTTAACCGCTAAACCAGTTTCGTTGTTACGAAATTAATTAACACATAATTTATAGCTATTTTAATTTTCTTGGAGTTCATATTACCAAATCAACAGAAATTATTTAAAATTAATAGAAATTGAGTCTGTCTCTGAGACATCCAAATACAGGATTTTATTTTATTATGTATTCAAAGTAAAAGGAGAAAATGTTTTCTTGTAAGAGAGTAATTCCTGTGACGTTTGCTCAAGTTCCTTAACTTGATTCTATGTATTTTCTGGAAGCTCATATCTCATCAAGCATTCTTTGTTTTTCAGAGAAAATCGTAAAATTCAGAACATGAAAGTGCTTTGAAATTATAATGGTACATGTGTCATACCTTTAATTCTTTCAACAGATAATGTTCCTTTCGTTGGTCCAGGGGCATCGGAAAAAGAGGACATTTAGCTATATTTTTTAAAAAAAATTCCCCGGACACCTTTGTAAACGTCTCCAAAGAGGACGTTTGGTCACCCTCTCTCTCTCCCTCTTTATTTCTTTTTCTTACCAAATATTTTTGCCCTTTTGTTGATGAAAGAAAGTTCAGTAGAAGTGGCTTTTTCTGGTTAGTAATGCCAAAGACTTCTGAAATCTTCTAGTTTTAAAATTTAAATAAAAGAAACAATTTGTGTGATGTGAACAATAGTTATTCTGCTCCACCTTCAACAATTTAAATGCCCTCTTAAATGACATAATCGTGATGGGCACTTACGGTTGTTAGTTTCCTAGAACTGTGAACGACAAAAATGGAGTACTGTATATATTTTATTTGAGGACAATGGAGGTTCATCTTTCACACCTTTTTTTTTTCTTCAATACGCCTCGTGACAACAGTGAATAAAGAAGATCCAGCTGAAATAGGATACTAGTATGATCCTCCATTGTTCAGTTTACGTAATTATTTCACTTTCCAAACTTTTTTTTTCCTTGCAGTTAGTAACGTCTTTCGTTCCGCCGCCATGGACTGTGTCACCCCGTGACACTCGGCGCCATTTAGTTGACCCACTTTGCAATTACGTCATTTTGGTCTAAGTACAACGTATAATATGTAATAATAAAAAGAAAAGAAACTTACAAACTGCAGACGATTTGGAGAGTACGCGACTACGTTTGTTACACGCAAGAAAGTATAAACAGATTCTTGAATGAGTCAGTTTGTAAATAAATTCCCTGTACATGTTTTAATACAACACTCCTGCAGGAGGAGATTTTAAGAGTTTTCTCTAGTTAAACTACATGTAACTGCAGAATTCAGAGAACATTACATTTGCAATTTTTATATTTGAAGTTTTGTAGTAAATGAATCCAGTTTTCGTACTCGCTTAAAGCTTTGAGGTGGAAGGGAGTAGTTTGTGGCATTTATTTCAAACTTTTTTTTGTAAGTAGAACGTGAGAGGGACAGAAGTATTCTATTACATTTAATGTTTCAGTTGAGGTTGCACTTTCAGACACGCTGTTTTTTTTGTTTTTTTTTTTCAATTTTGTTATGTGTATAATTGTTTTTCCGTTCTTACATATCGGTACTGGATTCTTACCCGTATAACAGATATGCTGCTGTTAACGTCCAAGGCTGAATTGTTTCCCTTTGCGTTTTGACAAGTGTGTTTTTTTTGTCAGAGAAATTTGTTATGTAAACCTTCAAGGTTGTTTCAGATGGCGTGTATTTTTGTTTTCAAGGTATCCCCACAGTCGGTATTTGTCTGAGGAAATTCCCACTGTTTCACGTTGTCAGACTTCGTACAATATTGTGAAATTGTTCTTGTGGCATTTTCTTTTTATCTTAGTTTATCAACATATCGTTATTGGATCGTCTCCTTCTCTCAGTGACTAAACAGGGTGTTTGGAAAACGATCATAAATTGAAGGTTGGCGTCCTCAGACGCAAAGAAGATTTACTTTAAAGAAATTTCAAAACTTGCATAGTTTTGTGGCCCAAATATGTCGATGGATTATCACAAATGACGTCATATGTCGCCAAAGTAAGACGTGTCAGCTGTACCGACTACCGGTACATAGATTTGGTAAAAGTTTGATTGAGGGTGTGTCGCATACAGGATTTTTCCCTATGTAAAAAAAATGTCAATGAGTTAACACTGCGCAATGGATAAGCAAGGAAACCCATTTAAGCAGCCTTCTTTAATTATAAACTTTGCTAATATACTCGTAATAGAGGCAGTCAATAGAAAAAAAGGCACATATCCCTAGGATTTAATATTGTCTGTGTGCCCCTTTTCCATAGACCGCCTCAATTATAGTTGTGATTTGCTGAGTTTGCATGTTTTCATTATTTGTAGACCTATATCATCATTTGTGACGAGGCCTGGCGATATTTCCTCTAGTTCTGAAACTGTGCATGGGTCGATTTTTTTTTTCCTCTCAAAGGAACCCTTTTCGTGTTCCGGTCTGATGGGTTCACCATTTTGAAAGCACTCTGTATTATTTACTGTCTTCTTCACAATATTGTATATATCCGATTGCTGCTAATAAATTACAACCGAATACTGTTCAAGGAGCCTTATATATCCGGGCTTTGAGTTAACCCCTAGTTAACAATTCTGTACCTGAAAGCTAGAACTGCGTAAGTTCTGTTTTGGCCAAAACGTGATCAAAGCAGTTTTGTATAGCATTCGAAAAACCTCACATACTTGTTGTGCTCGATTCTTGTAAACATTATGTAAATAAGTAAGTCTGTTTTGTTGTTGGTGCGTCGGCTTGTGGGCTTTATACTGGCTCTCTCTCAGAAGTGAGGAAAAGCTCCAGCCAGTGCTGAATAAGTCAACTTAAGGAGTGATATCCCCTGACAAACACTTACTCTGGGATGGGGCAGGTCTCCGGAGTCCGGACTGACACGAAGACACCGCAAATTATTAACAAATAAGATTTCAAGAGAACTTAAAAGTTTCTTATCAACATTAATTCAGTCACGGGCACAGTAAGTCAATCGATGGAAGTATAAATTTCTTACCCCTGTAACGTAGGCAATATCCCACACTGCAACATAAATTTCCTAACGTCCAGATGAGAATCTTACTAGAAGATTCGAATGAAAACTGGCCTCTGTCGGGATTTCAGAGAGTACATATGCTGCAATATAATACATGGAAATACACACTTTGCTTAACTAAACTTAGAGGCAGGTTTTTTTGTACAGAAAATCAAATCCAATTTCCAAGTAAGTAATAACATTAATTCTTACTACCTTTTTGATCTGTCTCTGATAGTTTGAAATTGTTGCTCTAATAGTTCAGAAATCGGTACTCTATTGGAGAAATCTCTGAATATTCATAAGCGTGAAAATCCCCCCAATAGATATTACTAGACGCGAATCCTATGTTTAAGACTAGCAGTCCTATGTTTGAGTTCGACCTATCCTGGGATCCAGCAGGTCTCAGGCAGGAAAAAAAGGGGGTCGGATCGGAAACCCCTATGAATCTTGAAGAGATAGAAACCAAGACCGAGCAGGCCTCACTCGCCTAACCTGGACGTTAATTCAATCAGTGTTATGAATCTTGTACTTGTTCAGTCTGCTTGCACTAGAAAAATTACTTCGGCACCACTATCACCAAAGCCTACTGTGTAGCACGAGCAGAGCTACAATCTGATTGATAGCAATAAACTTATTAGCCACAAAACAGGCTCAATGCTTGTTCCTCCCTGAAAAAATAAATAAATTCCTCTTTAATTCATTAATAAATCTCTCAGATGCAAAGAAATAATTCGGTACTCTAATAATCTATCAATTTTTCTCCTCTCCTCGTTGGGAATTGGTCTGGGTCTCGGGGTGATATCTTTTAATAATTACACCCTTGATCTTGGACAAACAGTCCAATATCACAAAAAGCAAAGGTCAGTGGGAGGTTTGTATCAAATCAGTAGCAATGAAGACCCGGCAGGTCCCCAGAGCCCCCTTCCCTGAAATTTGACCACATAAATGTCCAACACAACATTTGAAGATAGCAGAATTAGTTGAAACCCTTTTGTAGTTTACAAATACAATAATTACCGCCGGATCTCGTTACTTCCAACCTGTTACAAGGTATTAAGTAATATTCTGCTAACACGCCTAAGTGTATACGTAGATGAAATAATGGGAGATCACCAATGTGGATTTAGAAGAAATGGATCCACATTGGACCAAATTTTCACCTTGAGAAAAATTTTGGAGAAGAAATGGGAATACAATGGGACGGTTCACCAGCTATTCATTGATTTTAAGAAAGCATATGATTCTACCAAAAGGGAAGAAGTTATAGAGTATCTTGATACAATTTAGAATTCCGACAAAAATGGTTCAACTTGTGAAGATGTGTCTCAGTGATCCCATAAGCAAGATACGGATAGGTAATAATATGTCAGATAGTTTCAACATTCGCAACGGATTGAAACAAGGCGATACCTAGTCACCACTACTGTTTAACTTTGCGTTAGAACATGCGATTTTAAAAATTAAAGGGAACAAAAAGGGACTATCATTGAATGGTTTGAATCAACTGTTCGTATACGCGGATGATGTAGATTTAATAGGAGACTATATAGATGCACTACAAAGCAACACCGATGTCTTAGTGGAAGCGTGCTATGAGATAGGTCTACAAGTAAACATAGATAAAACAAAATACATGATAACAAGACGCAACTCAGAGAATGAAGGAAATAAAAACATAGGAATTAGGGATGATGAGATAGAGAAAGTAAACAAATTTAAATACTTTTGAGCATGCATAACAAGCAAAAATGAGGTAACGGAAGAAATAAAAAGTCTCTTAGTATCGGGCAACGCATGTTTCTATTCAGCCCAAAAACTTCTAACATCGCGATTAATATCAAGGAAATTGAAATTGAAAATAAACAGAACGGTAGTTCTGCCGGTAATACTTTACGGTTGCGAAAGTTGGAGTACGACCCTAGCAGATGAACATAAATTACGTGTGTTTGAAAGTAAGGTTTTGAGAAAGATATACGAGCCGAAACAGGGCGAGATGACGAGAGTGAAGGAGACTGCATAATGAAGAACTCCACGGACTACGATTCACCAGATGTAAAAATAATGAAATCGCGACGACAGATGGGCAGGCGATGTAGCTCGGATGGGGAAAAACTAAGATTCTATCCTGGTTGGAAGGCCGGATGGAAAGAGACCATTTGGAAGACCGAGACGTCGTTGAGAGGACAATATTCGAGAAGTAGGTGTTCGTGATGAAAACTGTCTTGATATTGCCCAGGATATAATCCAATGGCGAACGTTTGTTACTGCGGCGATGAAATTGCGAGTTACATAAGCCATAGAGTGAGTTAGTTAACTTTCGTAGTACGAAGCTTAATGTCCCGAAATATGAAAGAAAACAAAACTTACTTTTTGCTTAACACATTAATACCATACCTCGTACTGCTATGAGAACTTGATCTTCTTTACCGCTTCACTGACATTAAAAATCCTCATTCCCTAAGTTTGTTCTATAAATCATATTGCCCTCACTATTGAATACTGTTCTCCTATTTGGTCAGTGGCCCGCTCTACTAATTTCAATAAATTAAATTCCGTAATAATTTTTTTTCTTGCCATCGTATCTTACAGAGTACCTCATCTCCGTACACTTCCAAAAAATGATATACTAAAATGTCTCGATATCAAACCACCACAGGTAAGAAACAAAATTTCATACCTTATATTTCTGCACACACTTGTCAATGGTCATGTTTCTTGTGAAAAGCTGCTTGGTGAACCTGCAGAACAACATGCTCAAGTGATCTTTTCTACACCCGAGCAGTGAGGGTAAATGTACAAAGGTTCCTCCTAAATAGGATTGTCGGGACGTACAATCATCTTTCAGATAAAGTTGACATATTTGTAAATGAATCAACGTTTAGAACATGTATAAACAGACTATCTCTGTAATGTTGTTTTTCCTTTTTGTTTGCTGTTCTTTTATTGTTGTGTTATGTTTACTGTTAATGTTTTCAGTGTAAAATGGAAATTGTGCTGTATCTGTAACCTTCTGTAAATAAATAAATAAAATTGCAAAATCAATAGTAATTGAATTTGGTTGATCCACGTGCTTATTTTCGGGGAAACGTGTGAACTTGCGATCACTTCCAAAAGTTTTGACATACACATCTCAGTACACTTACATAGCTACTCTGTCTGCAAGCTTCACTGAAGTCATCTGTCGCTCCGGACTCGTACATGAGATGTCCATAGCTGTCTTTCTCTCAAAGTCGCGAGACTGAACGATTCTGCTCTGCACCAAGTTCACGACCGATTTATCGATATCCGCTTTAAGGTATATATACGAGATTCGAATTCTCCCATTCCAAGCTTTCAAACAAAGCCATGCATGGTCATTTCTGAACTGACTACTTCTGGAGAAAGAGGAGAGGTCCTTCCGAGGTAATGAAAAAACGAGCTTGGACAAAAGGATAGGGCTGCAACAAAAAATAACAGCGACTGCGTCTTATTCACTTGGTTGCTTTCTCTAAAGAAGAAAAACAAAAGTAAGAAAAAATACGTGCGAGAAAAATATACAAGAATTCTCAACACGACTCCCTCGAAAGCTGAAATATACAAAAAAAGAACTTACATACATACAGTTACAGATATTACATACACAGTTATTTGATATTCATTATACATAGTACAGCATTCTTAATATTAAGTAACTGGGCAGGGTTTCTTATACCTAATTAATAAACAAAATTAATTTACATACAAGAAATTTTCAAAATAAATAAGTACAATAATGTTGTAATATGCATAATTAATATTTCGTTGATAAATAGATGGAGGAGTGATGAAGTATCTACTTCAGAATAATGTCCATTGAGTTTCTTTCTTTTTTCTTGAAAAACAAAACAAAACAAAAAAAAATTTGACACGCGCATCTAGCTTTCAGATAGATTTTTTTTTTAAATTGCGTGTATCCTTAAATAGTAGGCATATCCAGAACGCAATAAAGCTGTGTGGGTTGCTCAACTTCCAGGCATTTGTGCCAAGCACCAGAAAATTTCGACATTGGGCCATCTTGGCATTCGAAATTTTAAATGTTTACTTTTCAGAATTGAACTGAACTCAGCATCCTTTAAAGCCTCCAGGTATGAAGTGTCACAATAATCTGATAAACTTCAGTGATTCAGGTGTCATGAGCAGCATAATATAACCATGGTCGTCAGCCCTGCGTCATAGAAAATGCTGGCCGATTTAAGTCTTGATATCTTGAAATGGCGTTGTGGAATGTGGGCGTCTTCCTTCCCAAGGGAGGAGCTTGTGCCAACTGAAAGTTAGTTGTTTTCTTGTATCTTGTTGAGTATATTGTCTGTTGCATAGGCGTTTTATATAATTTTATTTTGGAATAATAATAATGTATAATATTCTTATATTACCGTTTTTACTTTGCGAATATAAACTGTCATCTCCATGGCATGATATTGCTAATAAAATAAGAACTTTATTCCTTCGTTCAAGTTAATATTAGTATCGCATGAAATTGAAAGTTACCAGTAGAAGTGTGCACGTCCCCGAAATTTCGGGAAGGTCGGTACCGATTTTGAGGTACTGCCGTAAGGTCGGAAATTCCCTGATGGTCATAAACCAGGGATCTAGTTGAGCAGGCCCCTCTGTACGCAGTAAAGGTGACCTCCGGACAAACAAGGAGAGAATGAGCAAATGGAAAATGTTGTAAGTTATATCAGAACAAAAATACTGTTGCAGTAAAGTATAATACATTTTGTTTGTTTAGCACCATGTTTAGATGGGAAATCACATGCGTGCTGCCGAAGTTTATTCCTCAATGCGTCAGAGGGTTAAACAAATACAAATTCGTTGCGCTCCGACTCAGCTTTGATTTTGATAGAACGTATATATTGTATGCATCAATCCCGTTAGTCTCCTTACGAAAAATAGATATATTATGATGTATGAGTAATAAGGTATGTAGATTATCTGATAAATTTAATAGAATGGCTGTTATTAAATAATCAGTTAAATATTGAAAATATAAGTGGTTCTGATCGTATTAGTATCATTAAGCAGTGTTTACCAAATACTGAAAATAATAATAACAATAATAATATAGTGGCGATTAAAGCGTTTAATGCTTGATGCTTCATAGAAGCTCCCATATGACTGAATTAGCATCCCCGGCGCGTGGGTGGTAACTCTCGTTTTCTTATCAAAGGTTCTCAGATTCGATATGCAGTGGGGATGCAGGTGGTTCGGAACCCACTTAGGATGGGTAGTTCCTCGACTTAGATATCATCATCTTATGGTAGGCAACGGCAAACCTCATTCGATTCACCTTCTCCAGGTACCTTCGAGTTGAGACCTGCCTCCTGACAAAACACTCACCATGCTTACGCCACTCGGAATTGACTTCATGTAAACTGTACCAAAGATCATCAAGCAAGAAATGGATCTTTGGGTTTCTTGAAATTTTCACTAGTGTTGTAGGTTTCTGTTTAACCTCTCATATTTATAGATGTTTTTCTTTTATTCAAAATCAGATTGCTCAAGGTTGTAAGCTACTATTTTCTTGACACCTGTTGAGTTGTGTATGTAGTGAAATTTCCGTTTGGCTCAAATTGCTAATTTTATTTATTAATCGTAAAAATGATGCGAAAGAATGCGTTTCAATGAAATGAATGACTTTTCTGTTTTACTGATTCTTAGAGAATCGATCAACTAAACAACTAAAGGAGGAGGAGGAAGAAAATTATATTTTATACACACACACACACACACACACACACACACATACATATATATATATATATATATATATATATATATATATATATATATCGTGCATGGAATAAAGTGATGCGTGTAATCAAGTGAAAGTTGTGTGTAATATTTTTATTATGTCTTCTTGGTGATAATTATTCTTTTATTTCCTGTAGCAAATTCGGGTACACCATAACGTGGTTGTAACGCAATTTTAATTCTTAGATAAGTGACGTAGGCATACATAAAGATCCCAGTAAATTTTATTTTTATGATTTATTTTTTGCAATGGTACATATGACGATTGAATATATATTTTTTGTCTTGTTATCCGTGTCAATGATTCGAGCGTTGGTTTATGTAGTTTTCCTTCTGTAAGCCGAGTTCCCATTATAAACGCTTCTTTGTACTGTAATCACGGAGATAATATGGGAAATTGTAGACCACACACACGGGCAGCGTGGAAACTGTGATAAGCGAATCGAAGAAGTGTTTTTCTTATTACGTTGGATGTGATTATGATTTGCTACAGAGCAGTGGTTTGTATACAGGGGTTTTAATTAAAAATTTCAGAACTTTCCGCAGGGAACCGTACTGTTATATATTCTAGAATATCTTCGTAATGTAACAAACGAGGAAGATGACTCCCAAATTTTCGTGGGATGTAGCGAGTCCTTTCAGGAA
>JAGDQP010012192.1:0-50948 GCA_022664845.1 Lepisma saccharinum
AATATCGACCTATTTCCACACTCACTTCCGAAGGACCCATTGAATTCGTTATACCTGGAGATAGTTCCGAGTATATACATCCCGCTTTTCTGTACCTCTATGTAAAATGTAAAGTTACGCGAGGTGATGGTTCCAATTTACACGTAGCAGCAGCGGGACCTCCTCCCGTTGCGGCCGATATTGTTGGACCCGTAAATAATTTTCTCCATTCTATGTTTGGACAAGTTGATGTTTATTTCAATGATAAAGTCATTTCTTCATCTAATGGTACGTATCCCTATCGCTCCTATTTTGAATCAGGTCTCAATTATTCCGAGGATGCTACCAATACACATTTGAAAACGGCGTTGTGGTATAAGGATACCGGAGGGCAATTTAATACATTAGGTAATGCAAATGTTGGATTTCAAAAACGTAGTGCAATGGTTGCTGGTAGTGCCTCTATTGAAATGCTAGGGCGTCTTTTCACGGATATTACAACAATGGATCGTATTCTTCCCAATAAAGTTAGTGTTCGAGTCAAGTTAAGTCGTAGTAAAGATGCATTCTGTCTTATGGCAGCACAGGATTCTAATTATAAAGTTCAATTGGAGGAAGTCATACTGTATGCTCGTCGTGTAGAAATCTCTGCTGATGTTGCACTTCAGCTAAATCGCTTTATGCTTCAAGATACTGCCAAACTTCCATTGACGCGTGTAGAAACACGTGTACATACCATACCTGAAAATGTCTCTACGTTCAATCTGGATAATTTATTTTTAGGTAAAGTACCTAAAGGTCTTGTTATCGGGTTTGTTTCAAACACTGCATTCAATGGTCGGTACGATCTTAATCCCTTCCATTTCCAGCACTTTAATCTTAACAAGCTGCAAGTGCAGGTTGGATCTAAATTTCATCCTCCCAGTCCCCTTACACCTAATTTTGCCAATAATTTGTATATTCAAAGTTATCATTCTTTGATTTCTGGTACTGGTATATTTCATCAAAATGCCGGTCACACCATTACACCGGAAGATTATCCAAATGGCTATACGCTATATGCATTTATTTTATCACCTACCAATACATTGGACGACTCTACGTGGGATGTCGTCAAAGATTCGCCTGTCAATATTAAAATAGGGTTCAGTGAGCGTCTTCCACAATCCATTACTTGCGTGGTCTATGCACAATTTGATTCCCTGATCCAGATCGACAAAGATCGTAATATCTATACGGACAATAGTATATAAATAAATGTACCATACCTACACTACATTTTAAAATTATTAGTTGGCACTCTGTCTCAGTAAGTGTATAAAAGATGGGGGTAAGTTCCTGTTTACATCATTTGAACGACGGTACCATGAGGGCAATCATCCACTTTTCGGCGTTTGAGCAAACTGGTGAGGATGAGTTTATTGTCAAGGAATTGGCCATTGTGAATCCCGATGTCAATACAGTTCAAAGCTGGATGTTCAAGGCACCTTTTGATATTTCCCAATTACCATTAACACTCCAGTTCGATAACGAATATCTTGCTATGCACATTTTTGGAGTCGACTGGTCCGATGGTGATGTCGCATACAAGGATCTTCAGCGCATACTTACCAACTATACAAAGCATATTCCTGTACTCTACACCCATGGACACCGGCGACAACAATTCCTACAACGTATGCTGGGACGAAGTGTTATGAATCTGGAAGATTTGCGTTGTCCAAAATCATCCAAATTACTGTTTCCTGAAAGTCATTGTGCACATCGGCATCATCAGTTTCATACATTTCGATGTGCATTATATGAAGCATTGTGTTACAGCAAGTACTTAACATACCATGATTTATCACAATACGTAACCCCTGAACCTAAAAGTGTATATAACCCCACACCCATTACCCCAAGTCCCAGTGTACTTCATGAAGATGATGAAGAAGAGTGTCATTCCGTGTGACTATGTGGACTGATCAAATATTAAAGACAGTGTTACATGACTGTTTCAGTGCGAGCATATTAACTGGCATTTACTCTTTGAATCACCTACCTGCAATAGTAAAAGCACCAGCCGCTGTTATTGTTAATTTAAGTCCATCTTATCAGCAAGGCACACACTGGACCTGTATTGTCATTAATAAAAATAATCGTGCCTTCTATTTTGATAGTCTTGCACAAAAGCCGCCAAAATCCATTGTACACTTTCTTCGGCGCAATTCCTGTATTTATCGTGTGAATAACGTCCAGTATCAAGCTGATGATTCCGTTTTGTGTGGCTTATTCTGTCTAGTTTATATTTATTATAAAGTACGTAATATTAATATTCTAAAAACATTTTCAAAGACCAACTTACAACGGAATGATCAACTTGTACTGAATCATGTCAAAAAGATCCTGAAAACAAAACAACATTGTAAATAATTTTTTTAATACTATGTAACCTTTTGTAGTAGAGTAGTTTTTCTGTAATAAAAACCTTTTACCTCCTATTTGTTTGAGTTTCATTTCATGAAATAAAACAGAACCAACACATCCTGTGTAGTATACATTTATTTTCCAATCATGTTACAATTTCAATGTGGATATACCATCCACCACTTTTAATGTTTGTACTTTGATCCAACATTGTAACTGTATGCAATTACGCAAGGCACATGCATACTCTTGCACTGGTTGGTGATAGGTACACTTTGCTATATCTACTTTGAAATTAAGTGTGCGTAAGGCAGGACATGCTTGATCTTCAACATTCACAAGATTCGTCAGTTGAAACACTTTACGCAATAACACCATCTTTTCATGACCTTTACAATAAAAGATGGCGCCCATTTCACATAATTGCAATACAATATGGCGGATATGGGATACTGTATATCCATTCGACGTATTCCAGTCTAGGCCATGCAAATTATAAGTTAACCAGTCGACTTGCCGCTGATAACCACTTGATAAATCAGAACGTTCACAAGGTAATTTCATAAGACAATGAAACAATAACGTGGCATCACATGCAACTAAACAAAATTCTCTAATAATGTATTCCCTATCGGAAATTTTGAAACCTTGAACGTCAATAATGTACTGCCTCGCACATAATAATCGTGAACCACTAGGATTCTGCTGTTCCAAAATTAAAGGTATCAATAATGCAATACACTCTGGGTCTTTTATAAAATGACGACAGACATTAAACAAAATGGTTTTTGAAATATGAGGATGACCCTGGTCTACGAAACGTTCATAATAGTCTTGGAAAAGTTCTGGGTCGTTTATATGACTGTCAACATGTTGTGCAATCACAGTACCCGTATTCCACACGTACATGCAATTGTGTACTTTACCCAAATTACACTCTGAACACAAAATAGGATTGGCTTGTAAATAAGTACTTACTGTTTTCAATATGCACTTGTTCACAACATAATCGCCATTACAACTCGTACACTGAGCCATGATCACTACACAGGTCCACTACATACACAGTTCCACTATATATGATGTTTTCGTCCAGTACACAATTCACAAACACTGTCTCTTATTGGGACCGGTGGGCTGCACGATCTTTGTCCGCAAACATATCCTGCACCTTCCACAATTCGGTTTTCATCAGACGCTGAATTCCCCAATCCATCTTCTCTTTCAGTTCAGATGCGTTCGGATGCTTATCCAAGTAGATCTTAAACAGAGCTTCCACCGTCTTGGGATCACGCAACGTGTACCGAGTTCGAGCCTCAAACTCGGGATACACCGCCTCTGGAAAGACGTCGGGTAACATATACCCCGTTAAATGACCGTGACATTCGTGCTCCTGCCGATGAGGGCTGTTCTTCCAACATCCCAAACAAAGCAGGCTTTCTGAGGGCTTCCAGGCGTCAATGGCAGACCAAATACATGCCTCGTCCACCCAGCGCGGTGTGCACTTACACACCGGTGCGACTGGAGGTTGTCTTTCTATATTGCGTACAACAGATGCTTCCATGGTTCGTCAGTAACTATGTCTCGTAATGGCAAGTCTCCTCCTTGTAAAGTAACTAGCACTAAGCATGTCCGCCAATACCATGCCACCGACGCAGTACGCGTCTGCGCAACTCTGGGTGGGGTAGTCAAAATTTCATTCGTGTGCGTGTAGCTAGCTCATTAGTATGCGTACATTGTCTGCGTCGTTATTGGATTCGCCATGGGGAGTCTCATTAATGAGGTGTCTGCTGAATTAAAATCCCCTCAAAAGCAAGATACCCCTACTTAGGCGAACTATTCATGCACCAATTATCTATCACATGCACCCGTTTTTCGTTCCAAATCTTACAAGTATTTTCATAGGTATTACAAATTTACAATCACAAGTTTCAGGACAATATGTATGGGATTATAAATCTGTATGGAGCTGGGAGAAATTATTTGATACATTTTAGTCCGTTTTAAAAACGTGGTATATTAAAAACTTTTTTTATTTAAATAATTATTATTTATACGCTTTATATTAACTTACTCTGTAAGTTTCTCTGGTACAAATATTGTAATTTATTTTTAACTCACTTCCCATCATCCGATTTCTTTGAAATTTTGTAAACTTACTTGCTTCTGATGACAATACAATACTCAATCATTAGATATACGGCATAATAATCCAGTTAACTGTAATTAAATAATTAATAAAATAATTGAAAATTATCCTTAAATGTACGCAACGCTGCAACTATTGTGTGAAGTTTGGGTTGCCTATCTCGCAGGGAGTTTAATATTCATTTATTATACATAAAAAATAAATAAAATAGTTTTTTTAAAAAAATACGCTTTATTAAGATGCACTGAAAAGAAAAGAAAAATAATAAATTAAATTAATTTTATGAATCGGAAAATAAAAGTGTGGGTGCACTTGCTTACCTTATCATTAAATGATAATATCTAAGAGCACCCACGCTTTTATTTTCCGATTTATAAGATCAATTCAATTTATTATTTGTTACTTTTTAGTGCATCTTAATAAAGCGTATTTTTTAAAATTCCTTTTTTAATTTTTTTTAAAAATATTTCGTTGTCTTCATAGCGTGTAATATGGAAAAATGATTGGAAATTCAAAGTAATTACAAGTTTAGTTTTCCTCTTTAAATATATTTACCGTTCATAGCGAGTTAAGAGTAAAATAGAAAGGTCTTGAAATGTTGATTAAAGGGACAGTTCATATGCTTAGAATGCAAGAATTCGAAAGTTTAAAAGATCAAAATGTGTGAGTAGGACCCGGATTCTTAGGTTTTAAGCTATTTTATTCCTTACTTGGTAACATCACTATTTGAACATATATTTTCGTTACAGTCATTTCTTAATCATGTAGGTGCTAAAACGGCTTAAATGAGTTAAGAACCTAAAGATGACTAAACTGAATATTTCAGGTAAGAAAAAGAGGACCAAAGTTGGCGTTAATACATGAAACTCCTAATGTTGATAGGAAAAACATGAATGAATGGCATTTTTTAAGCTTTCTTTTACACTCTGCTCCTTTTTCGGTCTGAGCCAAAGTTATTTAGAGACCTTAAATAAAATAAAATTTGTTTCAATTCTAGTTTTTGTTGGGCATGTGGATTGGGGAAGTCTTGCAGAGTTTAGGGTGATAGCTAACAAAGTAAAACTATTCATTTTAATATAACTTAACAATAAGTGCGACGTTTAGTACAATATTTAATCCAAAAATGCAGTAAAGTCCCTGTTTAAATGGAGAAGAGGTTATTTGTGAGTATTGATCCAAAGTTTTGCTTTGTATGGAAATCTTTAACTGAATTTTGACAAAATAGGAACTTTGAATATTGATTTTTTTTCTTTTATGTTCAGTAAAACCTTAAAATATCAAGAGAAATTGTTTGCAGTTGACATTTGTTTACTACTTATTTAATTTTAATGGAAATATTTGTGAGTTTAATACATTTATCATAGAAAAACTAAAATCTTAAAATGGGCTAAACCAACTGTTTATAAAGTCTAAAACAATGTGTATAAACCCCTAAAAATCTGGGCTCTATTGTGTATCTGAGGAGGAGTATGTAGACGAACGTGGATATAAAAATAGGCTAAGGGGAAACATAGTTTAGTAAAGATGAAAGAAATAATGATTTTATTTTGGAAATGAATAAAAGTCCAAAGACAGGCGATTGCACTTGTAGCGATACACTTTCGGAAAGAATAAGTCATTACCTCCCCTTACCATTAAACATCAGCATATGTTTACAATGAAATTTGGAATGAACGTGACTGCGCTGCCTTTTCAGAGCATAATCATCTTTCCTCGAATTACATCCCTTTTTTCTCTTGAAAGACTAGTCGCCCCATGAATTTAGATTATTCATAGCTAATTAACAATAAAACTATTAATAGGAACATAAAGAATAATGGAGAGATCAGAATGGAAAGCTAAAAATGTAGGTTACATTAATTTTGCTTCTCTGTGCAGTTTATTCGTGCATTCAACCAAGGAATAGCCAGTGTCTTTACACTTTGTTTCGCATATAGTTAGACTGTTCATTTTAACTTCCAGTCTCATTGTTATTGGTTTTTACATTCGTTTCTGGAGGGGAAAACTTAAATTAGGTGAACTACTTTTCGAGCAATCTTGAGTAATAGAATGAAAAGGGGAAACGTTAAAGAAGTGTAGAGGCGGAGGAAGTAAGAAAGAGAGAGAGAGGGATTAGGAAAGAGAAAAGAAATGGAGAAGCATTGGAGATGGAATTCCAAGGAAAAAGAATAGCTTCGGGGCTTCGTGGTCTTGCCACCCCCTAATGAAACACATCCGTCTCGAACCCCTTGGTGACGGAGTGGACTAAATTTCTCTTGAGAGGAACTAGAGAGAGAAGAATTCTAGAAAGGGAATATATACATGTGTGTGTGTGTGTGTGTGTGTGTGTATGAGAGAAAGAGAGAGAGAGAAAGAGAGAGAGAGAAAGAGAGAGAGAGAGAAAGAGTGTGTGTGTTAGTGTATGTGTGTGAACAAGACAGAGAGAGAGAGAAAAAAAATGAAAGGGAAAAAGCCCGTAACACGGTTCCTTGGAGTTCCTCTTCTCAACTCATGAAACAGTGACTGATGACCCACGCTTTGCTTCCACTAAATTCCTTCTCTTCGACACAGAACAACCAATTAAATATCCCTATTCATTTCGAACAAGGGTATCTAAGATTCCAGAAATTAAAGTTATCTTCCTATGCACTTAGCTAAAACGAATAAAAAAGAAATGAGAGAGAAGAGGATGGAAAAAAGAAAGTGATTGATTTTAGGTAAAAGTGTACGCAATGCACAGAAACACTACACGTTTGATTTATTATTTGTTAATATTGATTAAGAGACAAGATCATAAAAAAAATGATTGCATTTAGTTGTGCTGAAAATTCCAGTTTGTACTATTTTTGCTTAGTTATTTGCATTGTTTGTCATAATTACGGTACAATATTGAAAAGAAAAACTTCGGTAATATTCGGGGTCCCAAAATGTAAACTCTGTAGCGTGATGTCCCTTGGAACAGAATATTTGTGACTATAGAAGCTGTTTTGGTAAATGTCTATAGGATTTTTATAATAAGCCCATTTACGTAGCACTTTATTTTTTTAATTACGTCTTAGATGTCCGTACAAGATATTAATGTCTTACATGCACCAATGTTTTGTGTATGAAGTATTACAGGCAGAGAAAAGAAGTTATGTTAAGTTACAAATTAGACGTTAAATTAAATGTTTTGCTGAATCGTACTACAATTATGCGTAATTGGAACTTGGTTGGGATCGAGTAGCTATTGACGTATTGAGGGGACGAACACATAATCATTAACTTGTGAGGATGGGACCAAGTGTTATTGGTAAAATCCCAACAAGGACTAAATATACATAAACCACTGGTACTTGCCATTGAAATAGTTCTTCTTTACAAGTGTATTTTGCTGCTACAGAAATTAGGTTATAGATTATTGCCACGAGCCGCACCAAACTTATGGTGTTTATGGTTCCCTACGAAGTAAAAATGTGTTAATGTTTTGGTAGATTTGGAAGAACCACAATTTGATCAATCGGAAAATATTTGTATTTGGAATATATTTATGGTATTTAGTTGTCTATGGCTCACGCTAGGGTAGAGCAGGGAAAAGATGCAGGAAGGAGTCAGTAAGACCTAAATTGTAAGTATCATACTCGGATTTTCCTCCACTTACTAAGGAAAATCCCTGGAAAAATCTCAGTCAGGATGGTCGCTCACTAGTATCGCATCCAGGACCTCCCGAATAAATATTAGTATACAACAGTTTCGCAGCAAATGACGGCGAGGAATATTTCTAATGGTTTTGAGAAACATAAACATAAGTTAATACGAAATAACCGCACGCACAGGTTCTAGATTGATTTAGCCTTCGTTATTATTGAGCTTCCATTCTTTCCATTTTGTAACTTGGTCCTCTGCGTCAACTCTGTCTCATCCAAATATAGACTAGTATAATTACATAATTTTAGCATCAGATTAACGTAACCAGATCAAAATTTAATGTTGAGTAAGGCTAAATACTAAAATGTTTAAATTATGAGGTTCTTTTAAGAATAATAGATCCAATATATATATACGTACATACATACATACATACACACACAAACACAGATATATATCCCAACATATCTGGTCAGCGTGGGAGCAGTAGACAAACTCCTCCCTCCGGGAGAGGCCTCATCTAGTAGTGGATTGAATACGGCTGTGAATTATACTCGCTTTGCTTCGCTGGGGGCACTGCGCCCCAACTAACTTCGGGAATTTTGGGGGCTGTGTCCCCTTTATCGTAACCAGAATCTCTCTGGGGGACTATGCTCTTCCCATAGGCGAGGTTTTCCTCATTTATTGTAACCTATTCGTGATGGCTCTCATTCATACCAAATTTTGTTTCTCTAGCTTCAGTGATTTGTAAAATGTTTTTTGGATTAAACATGGCGACTTTTGTAATGTAAGCTTATGTAACTTGAACACACATTTTATGAGCATCTCGCGTTGTATTTCTTTGATAACTATGGGCAACTTTGTCAGAAAATTCGCGTAATATCATGCGTTGATGATGTGGTCTTTTGCTAAGTAATCAGTCTTAAGAATGCCTTTCTCATCACAGAAAAGTGAGACCTTTCCTGATGAAGCTTGGACTTCCTTTGGAGGTGGTGAGTCACATTGTTTCTCATTGCTTTTATGATTCCTTGGTCTCTGGGTTAAGATGATGTTACCATAATTAATCCATGATGATCAATCGTAAAAAAGGAAGTCCATCGGAATCACGTGAAAACGTAGTAAACATGTTGTTACCTTGAGAAACAACTTTCGTCCGGGCTGTAAATCTGTCAGCGAACGAAGGACTCAACATACTAACACTTCGTTCACGCGCAAGTCAGCTTTTATGGTACCACCATGGAATCATAACTTATTCCCACCTCTGACACAACTTTGTCGACTGTCACCCGGCGATCTTGAAGGATTAATTACTCTTTTCCCACCGTTTCTGCTGTATTAGCTGTTAATGAGGATTCACATCCGTCGCCGTCTTGCACACTGGTGCTTTCCCATTTGAACTGTCTTCACCATGGTTTAGCTATATCATCAGATACAATATCTTCTTCACAAACTATTCTCATATATTGGATTTCTTAGGGCTGCATGCTCTTCAGGAACAGATAGTTTATAACAGATCGGTGCTCCACCTGGACATATACACCTGTAAAAGATAACTATTGTAGATACAGCAACCAATCTTTTCACACTATTCAATATTTACCAAGGCATCTTATAGTGTACACTGTAGCTGAATGCCGGCCGTGTAACCGTGCGGTCTACGGCGGTAGGTCAAGGACTCGAAGGTCCCGGGTTCGAGTCCCAGCAGGGGCACGGGTGTGGATTTTATTGGCTAAAGGGCGAATCGTGACGGGCCGAAGTCCAAAGTTACTAGATGGCCCATATAAAAATAAAGTTTACTAAAGGTTTTACTCTAGCGCGAGGCTGAGTAGTAACGCTCGCTGCCTTGTAATCAACTGTTTCCGGGTTCAATTCCCGTTGAGTTCGAACCGCACGTTAAACTGTAAGTCTCATCTTTAGGGCATCATCTCCATCCGATTTAAGGCAATGGAAAACTACCATCGGCTCACGTTGCCCAGAGACCTTCGGGTCAGGACCTGCCTTTGGACAGAACACTCATTATCATCATAATCAAAGTAACTTATAACTAAATACGAACATAGGACCATAACTACAAAATAATGAGAGGAAAACTTTTACTCTATCTTGTATGTATGCTATTTAAAATATTCGTTGTGATGGTAGTTGTTTAATATATGATGAGGATAGCAACACTTGATAGAACATTCATCTTAGAGCTTAAGTCGACCATCAAAGGAGCTACAATATTCATCTTCCTCCACGAAAACTTCTTCAATCTACCTTGGGTACTGAGGTATTTTTTCCAAGTTCACTGTGAAGATACAAGAGCAGTTAGTTTGGACCCCATACGGAACTTTTATTTTTATTTTTCAACTAGAATGAAGAGAAATATGGGCAACAACTACCAGAATCAACCTAAGGGTATACTTTTTAAAAAGAAAGATAAAGAGAAAGGAAATGATGTGGCTGAAACTGGATCGAACTCGTTTTAGTTTTTCCTTCTGCATTAAATTCCAAAGTAGCTAACTATCGATGTCACATGAAAGACTTCGTAATAAGAAAAAGAAGATTACCTATTAACTGGAACGGCCGGAAGGATTCCTGTATTGATTCTGGAAGATGAAAAAAGAGGGAGTCTGGAGGGAGACGCTATCAGCCTTCCCGTTGCATTAGCGTGTAATTTGTGAGTCCTATTAGGCGCTCGCAGTACTGGCATATAGTTTCCTTCGTACGACCAAGAGTCTTTCAGGTTATTGGATTCTGTTTAGGGTTTCGAAGAGAAAAACGACTAAAGAAGAGATGAAGGAGAAACTGTGCTGCTACTGTAAATAGCCAGCGTGATGAGAGTAGCGAAACAGTTGAATGGCAGTAATTCTAGAAACAGTTATGCAGTAATAATTGCATGTACAGTATTCCCCCAAGGCTAAGTGACTAGGATTAGTTTTAACGTTGCATACTGAAGAAGAAAATTATGAACTATGTTAACTACCTTCATATAAATTAAAGTACGATCTGTTATTATTTAACTTCGAAGCACTGAATGCGAAAATGGATTGCTTTGATTGACTGAACCCATAGGACTGAATCTGTCATTCCCAACAAGTAACCATCCAACACAATTGCCGATTTTACTAACTCTAGATGAGCGGCTAGTTAAACCTTAAAAGGGCAAGGGAAGCAAAATTACTCCAATCGGGATTCAAACAAAGGTCGAAGCCAATCCGAACAAAAGTATGCGCAATGATATCTGACGGAACGCGATTTCAGTAGTCCCGCCCCCACAAGTTCTCAAACGCCGTGGGTCATTTCGTCAACCTTTCAGGGTTAAACAACCTTAGTCTTTTCTTACTTCCTAAATACAACTAAAACTTCCCATACCAAGTCACAGGAATACCATTTACGTAATCAAAAATGGATCAATAAAATAAATACACCCGCATCTACTGTTCGCCAGTGCCCATCGCAAATTCAGCTGGCTTCCGGCCCATGCTCCTTTACAAAAAATCTCTAATATATAACAAATGTCAAGGGCCTTAGTCAAGGTACCATTGCAGCATTCGTCTGGTGAACCTGAGCGAAAATCTGGAAACCCTCAGTCAGAAAGGTCGGCCGTGGGGCTCGAAGCCACCTGCTTCCCCACTGCCGATCCCCACTATCGCCTGGATAACGGAAACTAGGTTTGTTCGTCAGTTATTTTCAGTTTTAATTTAATTTAAAGTTTGCTATTATTTAAGAGTTTTCTCAGCGGCTGAAAACTTGACTTACAATTCACGATCTAATTATCTATTTACTTGCGCTGAGTGGGTTAACACCTTTTCCAATAATTTGGCGCATGTCTTTCTTCTTGAATGTAAATAGGAGAATCCGTGTGATTGCCAATAGGAGAACATTATACTCATGTGTTTTAAAGTTATACTCATTACATTCCTTTTACTGTACTGTCAGCAGCTTGCTTTAAGAAAGTGGTCATTCCCATATCGTCGACTACATTAGCAGTATCAATATAGAACCAAAACGTCGCCATTCAACATATTATTTCTAGCTCATCATAGTACTACTTCTCATGTATCTACCAAGAGCTCAGAAATGAAATAATAAATCCAACCCTTTCCGATCTTGCAGTTATTATTCTTTCATTCTCTGATATACAAGTTTTATATTTACCTGTTTTTTTACCATGAAGCCTCCGCTTAATCAATTTCACTCAGCAAGATTAGTATGTTATATGTAGAACTCGTTCTAGACTTCTACAAAGTTTATACATACTGTCAGATTGCGTCATCGTATGTAGATGTGATGTATATAATCAACGCTCCTTTCCGTCTTCTCTCTATCTCTAGCTCAGATTCCAAAATACGAGTGAACCAGGGAACTAGAATTTCAATAAGGTGAAACTATAAATAAATCCCAGAAGCATGAGCAAAATATGAACAATTTATTCTACTCTGTGACATCTAAATATGCCACGATTCAGTTCTTGAATATGATCTATTGTACTCATGCATTAAAAATTAATCTCAATTCAGATTAATAATGAGTGTACTGTAAGATTTAGAACCTATAAGAGGACACACTGTAAGACATAAGGGCCGCCACTTTTCTGTTTCAAACTACCCAAGGAACTCTTTTATTTCTGCTGCGGGAAACGGACTACGAATGTGAATAGCGTATTTGCTCGAATCTAATGCGCACCCCAATTTTAAACGGGTTAAAATAAAAGTAAAAACTACGGGCGATTGCCCAAAGCAGATGCAAATTTTACCGCATACAGCAATGAGTTATTGGTTTTAATGGGTTGCGAAGTACGGTAACATTACTTTTTGTCTTTGACTTTGGTCTTCCATCTCTTGATGAAGCCAAACTCAGTTTGAAGTTTATATTAACAACAATAACCATAAAAATAATATACAGCGACAAATGAGACAGTAGCCAAAATAAAATACGAAAGCGCGCAAAGTGAGGAATGATGAGCAACGAAGTAACAAGAACAGAACCTAAATAAAATGTTAAAGTTTGCATACGAATGCACAGAATCGATTCAAATTCGCATCCTGATTTTGGACACTAAATTCAGCTGAACAAAGTGCGCATTAGGTTCGAGTAAATGCGGTATATATATTTGATTATCAACATACTAAGCACACACAAACTACTTCAGAAATTCCATAGATCTGCTTTTACTTTTTGTCTCTTATGTTAGCATAGCAGCAAAGAATTAGAACTCAAAAAATGAAAAAAAAATAAAAAACTTGTGAACTGTACTCACAAAGTAAAGTACCCGAAGTGAGGACTCGAGTTGCTCATCAAGTGATACGTTAAATTGAAGTTAGTGACGAGTATAGTACACCTGTGAAATCCTAGCTGCAGAGCTCCGGAAATAAAAAGGTTATGGATGGTCAAAGTTCGAAGCGAAAGCGAATTGTCACAAGTCACAACGAAAAGCAGAACAAAAGTCAGAAGGACATGGTTTGGAATTGAAATGTGATTCATGTGAAGGAAAGAGGCACGTACAAAGTACTACACATTAATACAATCAATATGTAAGTCGTCAATGAAGGCGTGTGATAAGCAGATACTTTGCTCACAATGAGCACACTTGACAAAAGAGATGTTCTCACATGAGGTCTTGTAACACTCGTCACGTATATTAGAATCAAAACAATAATCCAACGGAGAAATCCAGGGCTCGGGCTCCTCATCCAAGTAGCTGCTTTTGTAAAACGCTAACCTGATCATGTAGCGAAATCGTGAGGCTGAATTGGAAGAGAGTGAAGGACTGCATTCGTAAAATGTTATCCCGATGACAGAGATTAATTTCCGAGGAAGCGATAACTGTGTCAGTAATGAACCTGATTTTTTATTTATATGGACGGAAAAAGTAAACATCAAGTGGTTGGATGAAACCAGTGCAACCACCAGGAATTAAACGTTTGAACAGTGTTATATGATTAGGGCATAATTCATTTGATACGTTATCATCCTTATTTGCACTCCATGAATCCAGCAAAAGCAAGACTTCATCACGATCGGCAGGCAGGCTATTCCAGAATACAAAATAAAACTCTTTTAAATTACTTTTGTTCATGTTTGCAGTCTTTCCTGGATGGGACACTATGTTATCGGGATCTTTTTGCTTATTTCTTGGAAATTGACCACTGGATTCGGATACAAGAACGTACATCGGACGCAATATTTCACCATCCATGGAAATAACCGGCATGATCGTATATGAATGAGTAGTAGCACTGACTGATCCAAATGCACCTCTTACAACCACCGTACCTTTAGTTCTATGAGTCCTGTATGCATGGAGTTCCTTGTCAAATCGACTTTGATCAGCATTTAATACTTGACGAGGATTCAGGTCTTCTAGTAACATAAGTTCTTTCATGGACATAATAAATGTCATAGATAAGTGATGTAATTCAGCCTCTTTTGATTTCCACGTTTTGCTAATCCTATGCGTGATAGAACGACTGACGATATTCTTTCTCTTTTTAAAATTAGACAGCCAGTGACGAGATGCCTTGAATTGTAGAGTATTATCCGGATCTAGCTCTTTACTTATCTGAAGAGCCCAAAAGCGAAGAGTCCTGTCGTGTATAGTTGCACATCTCTCGACCATTTCTTTGAATTTATCGTGAACTGCTGCATTAAGTTTCTTATAACTGGGTTTTTGCATTTTTTTTCTCATATTCAAAGATGATGTTTTTCGATTGAATTAATCTATACTGTGACTTGACAGATGAAAATTTCCTTCGTTTCCTTTCCGGGTTCTCATTGTGTGTCCAAAACATGTAAACTGCTTCTTTATAATCATCGTCCAAGATGTGTTTTTGTTTTTTTGGCGAAGGCTGATATTCTTCACCTGAAGAAGCTACAGGTGTCGGAGACTCTTGATGTGTTTGAGAACCTTACGATGTACTTGGCATTTCTTCATCAAAGACATCGTCACCGTAGTTTCTATCATCGCTTTCATCACTGTCACCAGCAAATCCAAGAGTTCTAACTTCTTCTATGATTTCCATCTTGTCCTCAAGTATCTCCACTATTTGTTTGTACAATGAATCTTCATACCTATTCATTCTCCTATTAACAAATCCATATTTCTCATACAGAGCATGAACGATAGCACCTGCTTCCATTTTCTGGAACGAAAAGAAAAAAGAACTTTTATTGACATCAATAACAGGAGCAAACATGCACAAGGAGATTCATACACGAATAACAGAAAGCGGGAGATCAGCCAGAGAGAGGGATATCATTCTACACATTGTATTAATTGGGAGCAACTTACGACGTATTACCATCGGGATAATCAGCAAAACATGGACATCACAAGCAGCTAAATTCGCTTTCTATTTGAACTTTGACCCGCCATAACCTTTTTATTACTGGAGCTCTGCAGCTAGAATTTCACAGGTGTACTATACTCGTCACTAGCTTCAATTTAAGGTATCACTTGATGAGCAACTCGAGTCCTCACTTCGGGTACTTTACTCAGTGTTTTCTGTAAAAGTCCATTATTACCCCAGTAAATTTATGATTTTATGTGAAGGTAATTCGTAATTAGCTGAAAATTTCAGGATTAGTTCCTCTTTACATGTAGAAAGAATCCTGAAAAATATATTAATTTTCCAAGTCCGCTTTAATCCAAGATGGCGGATCAAAGATGGCCGCCAAGAATGTTTGGCCTTGTTTGATATTTTTCCACATATTTAAGTTAAAAATAAACTTATTTCAATTATTAAAATTATATGGTCTACAAGGATTATTACTTTGATGTATACCATAAAATGACCAATAAAACAATTCCAAAAGGGTATATTTTAATTATACAGTATTGAGGCCGAAACGCAAAATTACTGTGTTCTAAGTTTTTAGCTGAACTTATAAGTTGGGTACATTTATAAATCGAAAAAAATGTTATTTGTATTGAAATGTTTCTTGTAAGGATTTTTTTACAGTTCATAAATGAAAAATATTGGCCAGTCATTCAACATCATCATCATCATCTTGAAAACTGTAAGTGGTTTTTTTTACTGATCTCTCCTAAACAAGAGGTACAAAACTTGGAACACAGAATGTCTGCCTTTTTTGCATCGGCATGTTTCGTCGCAGTCCCGTGTTGCAGTTATTTTGCAGTCACAAGATATTAGTTCTAGAAGTTCTTCGGAAGCTGCAGGAAGCGTTGAAGGCCCTGGATTCAATCTACCTTCCTTCATGAACCATCCCCATTCAGTAGGGTCCAGGTTGTTCACCAGCTACTTCTGGACTTGAAGACAAACCCGAAGTGAATGTTGTGAAGCTTGTAGGTGGAAGAGTTGCCAAGTTAAATTTGGAAGAAAGGGTTTTGGTTACTTCCTTATTGTACCGGATGTATCGCAGGTCATCCAGATAATTACTTTGCTTTCCTCCAAAAAGATGTTTCAGAAATAATTCTCCAATTTCAATGACCTCTTAGAGATCAAGTTGATGATTGTTGAACTGTGAAATCAAAGAACGCAGTTCGTAATTTTGCTTTATCAACTTGAAAGCTGTAGATTTCCCCTTTCTGTATATTGCGGACGTGGTGTCACATCCAGTGGCTGCATCCAGGAAGAGAAGGACATCCTTTATCGACCCAAGAGCTTCTTGTGTTTTGGTTATGTTCTAGCATTTTTCATCGTCGTTAGTAGATTGAGTCGTAAAAAGTACCGTGATGTTCGTGGGATACCTCGTGCAATTAGAATTGTAAGCATATCTGTATGAGTACCTATTCCTGCAACTGATCTGGCACTGGTCTGACTTGCATTTATTGCAGTTGAGCAGATTTGTGTATCTGCGTTTCTATCCGCCTGTATAACAGTTATTCCTTCAGATTGGAAGTAGCCTATCATCATTTGAATTAGTCTTGATTTGTTCTCGGAGTTTCGCAAAAAATATATTGTTTATTCGTTGCTACAATATTTTCGTCAAAAGCAATAGTCGCAGACATTTCTGACATCATTCTTCTTTGCCTCTCCACACTTTTAGTTGATAAAGCACAGGTGTATCCATAAAAGACCACTTCCTCGCATGGAGAGAAGCGTTTATGCACCAACATAACATATTTCAGGCATATATTGCATGAAATATATGCTTACAATATATCTGTATATATCTATATGTGTCAGATTCACTCCAGGCCAATACGTGCAGAAGAAATCCTCCATCTACGAAGTCACGAATGAGATAACTTGTAATATTCTAGTATCTGACGGTATCGGAACAGGTTCCGGCTAGTCCATCGGTATGGGGCAACTTATCTTAGTCTATTAACCTTGAGAGCAACTACTTAAATGGCGTCGTAAACAAAGTAGTAAATTGATGAAATTAATTAAATTCACTACTTTAATCCATCTGGATAAAGTTAACTTGTAAAAAAATATGAAAAGTCCGAGCCCTATAATTACTGAAACAAACTACAGTTTGTTGTCCAAGCTTAAATCCATTTCAGTACATTTGCACACTTTACAAACTAATGTTATTCTTATGGGAAATTTAAAAAAAAAAAAAACGCTTGTAGTTCAGTCAAATTTTGTTCAAACTTGATGTGGTTTTCACTGGAATATAAAAGAAACATTCATAGATGGTATTACCACATTGCAAACACTACAAAAGCTTGGAAATCACCTAAAATTCCACTTATCGCGGAGCACTTCTTGAACAGCTACAAAACTGAGCCTGTTTTACTAGAATAGATAGCACGATGTAAGCAGTGACGAAACTGCAAGGTGGGTAGGGGGGTTGCAATATTTTTAGAATTTATTTAATTGCTGTTGTTTAGGAAGCCACTTCAATAGAATTGACATATGGAAACGTAACGTAGAAACATTCATAGTTAACTATCAAGTACCTAACTGTACAAAAAAAAAAAAAAATCAACTTTGATTTCACAATGAGCCTTTTAGTAAGAATCAAATATGTCAGCAATTTTTCAGCGGACCTTCATTTTGTTTAACATTCGTCCGATAAAAGAATACAATGAACATTCGAATCACTTCTTACGGTTTGCCAATTGTTTCAAAGTTATGAGGCTAAGCAGATTAACATTAAAGTGTAAACGAGGACAATTTTGGCATTTTGACGTCAAAAAATACATTTTGCTCGTTTATATTTTTATATTGGGTAAATCTAGGTTTAAATTGCAACAGGCATCCTTGCAGATTACACAGGTTTTTACATAATGGAAAAATGATGCTTTTTGACTTTGATATGGGAAAAAGCATCACTTTAGACAAAAAGAGTTTGGCCGCGGCCATCTTTGATGGAAGCACACATTGAAAATTCAGGAGGAGCTAATCCTGCAAATTTCAGCTAACTATGAATTTGTTTCACATCCATCTTATTTTTGACCTAAATTTACTGGGCAATATGAATAAATCTAAAAATCTACCAAAATGTTAATTTCAAAAACAAGGAGAGTTCAGAAAATGTCTACCGGGAGTTCATTTCCTCACGCCAACCGTGTTTGGTCAGGGACTGGATTTGAGAGCCGTGTGAATGTTTTGCAGTGATCATGTCGCTGCAGGCGGATACGACTTTGAATGAAGAGGTTTACTCTATTCCAAAACTCAGTAGTAGTGTGAGTTTCGAAACAGCCATTTATTTCCGAACAACCTGTAATTACAATTTCGAGATTGATTCAGAATAAAGTTGTGTCAATATCAATACTGAAAATATTAGGAGATTCGTAATAAATTTATATTCAAGTTATCAGCTCCTTCAATTCATCTACTAATCTACACTTAATTTTGGAATCTTCACTTTTTTTTACATGTGTCACACGTAAATAAAGTTTCACATTACTAGCATTACCTCAATCAATATTCACACAATACGAAAAAAATGTGGTTTATACATCGATATTAATGCAACCCTAAATTTGATGTGAAAAGTTGAATCTATAGTTTTAGATTGGGTGTTCTAAAATGTGTTGCGTTTTCAGATCCAAGATTACAAAGAGTCTTGTTTGCAGCATTCTTCAGGAAATTTACCATTGCATTTACAAGTGCAAATTTACCATTACGTCTATATATATATATATATATATATATATATATATATATATATATATATAAACGTGGAATGTTTATTTTTCTTTAAAACTACCAGTTGCGTCTAACGAAGTTAAAGAATTGATTTACGCAGGTGTTGACATGTTTCTTAACTATTTACTAATGTCCAATTTTATTTTATTTGTTGGAAGCGAATTAGATATATGTATAAACTACAGTGACTAGTGACGAATTGACTTTTTGGAGCTGAATAATATGTAGTAGTTATAATAACTTCTATTAACTAAACAGTAGAAAAATGGGGAGAATATAGAACAGATATTTCAGAGAAGTCTGAAGTCACACTTTCTTTGCATTTTACTTTCACTGATTCTACTTTCTAGGAAACATGTCTTCTTGAAGTAGAATAAAACGTGAGGAAGATGTAAACAAACAAGAATTTCCTTAATTTTACTTAGGAAAACCATAGTGGTCGAGTAAGTTCTGAAAGATAAGAGAGAGTAGTTTTGTTCTTAAGCGAAGCCGCAAAAGGGAAGGAAATCTTGAGATAAGAAAATCCATAGGGAAGGCAGAAGATAAACAAGACTAAAAGCTGAGGGATTTGGAAACCCGAAACACAACACCCATTTTGTATCATCTTGTTTTCTCATCTTTTCCTCTGGCATTTGGTCCTTGAAATCGATAAGATGCTTTCGATTATGTTAAGATCAAGTAACTGGACTTCCAGCTTAGTTTTCTACGGGATGTAAGCTGAATGAGAGAATATTTCTTCAGTGATACTCAAATTTAATCATGGTTAAAATGAAAGTGTTATCTTTTTTGACTGAGAAACTACTTAAATGTAATTCAACAAAATAGCTTGCATTTCTTTATTGTAAAATTCTTTTATGGAAACCAATTAATTTCAATCCAAAATACAATAGATTTCCTACGTGCTCCTTCCCTGACGCGGAAATCTTGTACAGGAATCATAGAGGACAATGTATTTTTTAATTCACTTTATATCGTATTATTGTTGTTACCTAAATATGCTATTAATGAAATTTTCAGGCATTCAGAAAATAAAATTAAAATTTAATAGCACATTTTAATGAGGCGAATCATCATCATTCTGATAGATAAATATGTACCTCTAGTATTAGAATCCATAAACATATTAAGAAGCATAAATATAATGTAATATTTAAAAAAATAAAGCGTTGTTGTTTAAGCGAAATTCTCGATCGCAGGCGATAACTCACAATAGTAAAATAACAGGTACACGTTACGTAATATTATTACTTTTCCCTGTCTTTACTATTTGTCAGAAATCAAAAGAAGCCTCCTGAAGGACATATCTGCACGAGTGTCTTACTTGTATGTGTTACTCGCTAATATAATTTACATAGTGTAGATTGTAATAGGGGTTTTCTGCGCACTTAAATTATGGGCTTCTAGGACCGAGTTCAACAAGTATAATATGAAGCCAACAAGTATAATATGAAGCTGTTTCCCCTTAATATTAAACATGAAGAGGTTTGGTTTACATTTAGCGAATTGTTGAATGTAAAATCGTCTGTTGTGGTATTGTATACAATTATATCGTATTTTGGTTTTTCCTCTTGTTTCAGTATGCATTAAATTAATTGAAATTTCCTAAAACAGCGTCTCTCAACCTTTTTCATCCCGCGACCTCCTTTTGCCACGTCCTCTAGGCGGCGACTCCCCTTTTACCATGTCTTCTAACTGGCGACTCAAATATTTTATTTTATGTAACATTTTTTTTCCTTTCAAAATGTGACAATTTATTTCCTGTATTTATAATAAATATCCAAATTATATTATCCAAAAACTATTCAACAAATTACGTTATCTTTCGTAATTATAGTAACAGGCAACCAAAATAAAACAGTTTCTTTGAAATTTGTTAGTTTTAACCTACAAAATCTTGGTTAAATTTATTTTTACCTTCCCTCGCGACCCCCTTGCACTAGAGTCCTGTAAACCCAGGCCCGCACCAGCGCGGCCCCTGCAGACCACTACCCCGTTTAGTTCTTTCTATCTTTTTTTTTCTGCTCAGTTTCCCGGGCTTTTAGGGCAATTACCTAACAGAAAACATCGGCCGGGTAACTTCATAGCAAATATTTTTTTCTTTATTTTAATAGTAGTGGTCTGCACGGACCGGCCGGGCTGGTGCGGGCCTGGGTTTGCAGGACTCTACCTTGCATACATCCCGCACCCCTTAGGGGTCGCGACCCGCAGGTTGAGAAATCCTGTCCTAAAATTCACTGTAAGTTTTTTTAACGATATGACCTACAGGTTTTGTTGCAGAAGGGTCTCCGAACCACTGCATGTAATTAAATCTCGTCGGACTTAAACCCGGGACCATTTACATGAAAAGAATGTGTTAACAATTAGTCCAAGCGTGTCATCATATTCAAGTTTCATTACCGATCCATTGTACTTTCCTCTTCAGAAATCCTATTCAATAATTGACGATAGTACTTTCTAAAGGAAAGTGTTTCTGCTTCTAGAAGTTTCTTTCTGCATCTTGTTTACGTTCAGTAGCTTCATTGATGGCATCTTTCTCATATTAGTCATTCTGCAAGGCTTTTTGACACACCACAAAACTTCTTCCCAACCCACCTTCGTGGATTAGAAGCCTCCCCACGTAGGACCATAAGTCATGCCAAGCGGCTTGTAGGTAAGCATCTTTCCTCTTTGCTTTCCTGGAGATCGGTTGACACACAAATTCTCCTCATGCAGTTCTTGCCACCGTATCAGCTTTTTCGCTCTGTAACACATACGTCTGACATGATATATTCCTGTAAAGTAACTAAAGCTGAAGTATAACAATCTTCCTATAGTCGAATGTCAACTGTAAAGATAGAAAGTTAACACTTTACTTTCTAGTGCTCAGTGTATGTTTCCATAACATTAGGATTTTGGTTTATATGTATGCGTACAAAGTTTCTCAACCATTTTTCCATTCTCATGCTTATTCAATAATTCTCCAATATTATTTTTTACGAATATCCAAACAAGTTAAAAATAAAAAAAAATATTTAGAAATTTGTGTTTATATTTTACTTAAATATCCTTGGAGTATGTTCATTTTAACACGCTTTTATTAACTCGCTTTCTTGTCTCTCTGTTCGGTACAAAATATAACAAAATAACTGGAAATCTACTAGCTTTCTGTCTGTTCGGTACAAATTTTGCAATCGATTGTAATCTAAGTTCCCGATGAGCTAGAGACTTGAAACTTTAAACATAGCTCAAAACTGGCTGACAATGCAATATTAACTTATGACATTTTGAAAAAGTCGCTATCTTGGATCCAAAACGGCCGCCTAACCCTTTCTTGTCTGTTCGGTAAAAATTTTCCAATCGATTTTAAACTAAGTTCGCCAGAAAAAAAAATCTGATTTTGAATGCGAATCTTAATGTTTTGGACCCTCGTGAGTCTATTGATCAAGGTTTCATTTGGATCAAACGTGAAATTTCCGATCTACAGCTTCCTAAAAGGCGTTACACAGGAAGTTCCCGATGAGCTAGAGACTTGAAACTTTAAACATAACTCAGAACTGGATGATAATGCAATATTAACTTATGACATTTTTAAAAAGTCACCATCTTGGATTCAAAATGGCCGCCAAACCCATTGTTTTATAGAATACACAGACTAAACGGCTAGAGCTATAGAAACGAAATTTGGGGTAAGGGTACACCATCACTAATAGGTTACGAAAATATTACCAAACGTTTCCAAAGACGCCATCTTGGATACAAAGTGGCGGGGACAAAAATGTTTTTTTCACATCGTTTGAGCTAGAGAAATGAAATTTGGCATGAAGGTACGTGGACACAAGTAGATTAAAAGAATATTACACAATGTTGAAAATATTGACTTGAAAGTTTAGACATAGCTCATAACTGGAAGACAATGCAATAGTAACTTATGACATATTAAAAAAGTTGCGATCTCGGATTCAAAATAGCCGCCCAAATGTCATTTTCCACGCCATTCGAGCTAGAGAAATGAAATTTTAAATGCATGTGTAGCATCATGAGTAACTCACGACAATATAATAAAACGTTAAAAAAGTCTCCATCTTTAATCCAAAATGGCCGCCAAAAACATTTTTCAAACCACTGAATCTAGAGAAACGAAATTCGGTATAAAGGTGCAAGACTAAAAAGCAGAAAATAATTATTTAAATTAAAAAAAAGTTTTTAATATACCACGTTTTTAAAACGGACTAAAAAGTATGAAATAATTTTTCCTAGCCCCATACAGATTTGTAGCCCCATACAGATTTGTAACCCCATACAGATTCCTAACCCATACAGATTGACCTGAAAGTTTGTGATTGTAAATTGTAAATAGCTATGAAAATACTTGTAAGGTTTAGAACGAAAAACGTTGGGTGCATGCAATAGATAATAGTAAGAAGTGTAGAGAGTAGCTGTCTTTGAGAAATCTCACACAACAGTTCATATCATTTGCAATGCAATAAAATTGTTAGTGACCTTAGGTAAACTATTCATGCATCAATTATCTATTGCATGCACCCCACGTTTCTCGTTCTAAATCTTACAAGTATTTCATAGCTATTAAAATTTTACAATCACAAATTTTCAGAACAATTGGTTTGGAGTTAGGAATCTATATCGGGTTATAAATCTGTATTGGTCTGGGAGAAATTATTTTATACCTTTTAGTCCGTTTTAAAAAGGTGGTATATTTAAAACTTACTTTATTTAAATAATTATTTTCTGTTTTTTAGTCTTGCACCTTTATTTGTCAGTAACATTATTGGAACTTTCCAGATTGTCAGTTCTCTAGTGTTTCTTAATTTCTTCCAGTAAAGTGACTGAATTTTTTTAGTTTAATCCGAAAGAAGCTAAAGATTGAATTTGGTTTTGTAATAATTGCAAAAATTTAAAACTTTCTAGTATTTCAGCCAAACTGTATAAACATTTTTGCATTTTTATTACCAAATTCTTGAAATAACAACCGTACACTTTTCGATAATGTAGGATACATTTCGTCTTTGTGTTTCCAATTATTAATTAGTCACCGAATTTTCGACCTGTGCTTCCTCCTAAGTACCGATGTTCTCTACTGGCCCCAGGTCAGACCCTTACTTTCCTTAATTGTTGAACAATAATCATAGTTAATCCCATATTAGAAATATATCCCTATAAATTCTAATTTATTTGAGTTGCTTAATTTTGTGATAATATTATACTATGTACCACTAAGAAGTTGGTGCCTTTAGGAAGTCAACAGAAAGCGAAGAAAACGATCACTTACAAAACTTTCAAATTAATATTAAAGACACGACATTTCGCTAAGTTCGTCACTGAACAACATTTACGTGGGTTATTTTCTGTATAATTTAATTTCGCGGGACTGTCTACTATTATTTAGCTTGCAGATATTACCGTGTGAAAATACCGACGTTTTTAAGAAATTTAAAAAAAGAAATGAATTTGTATTTCTGAGAAGTATGCTTCAGTTAAACTTAATACTTATCTCTGTAAGTGTCAGAATTTCGTTCAAATTGGAAAATGTCAACGCATTATGATCGTGAATTGGCGTGGAATGAACCTCTCCGGATATAATGCACATTAATTGCAACGACGTTTTCTTCCTTATTTTAAATTTTGTCTCTGCCAAACTTATCACACACACAGAAGATCAGCTCATAACATCAACAAAACAACAGAGTATTTTGCAGCTACAATGTGTAACTGTGTTTTAAATACGCGTAGCTACTTTCAATTGTTTCAAAATATTATCAAAGTTGATTTCTTTCAGGATTTTGCTCTCTCTACAATAATTATCTCAGCGATTTTCTTTACAACTGAATTTGTAACTTTCTTACTCTAAAAAATACCAGCGTTTGGAGATACCTGTGTTTTCTAAAAATGTAGAAAATTTGTGTCGACTTTTATCTCGAAAGAAAAGGAGTAGGACTAAAATACTTTGCAGAGTATTTGAAACCTTGTTCCTAATTCCTCCACAAGATGTCATTCGAATCGAAACGGTCGGGACATATTTTACTTTAGTCTTGTGTTTCATGTGTAATGCGATGTGCGCCCATTTTGCTTTCTAACTTCAAATTTATTTGTTTACAAATAAGTTCCAAACACAGCACATTTCGGCCATTTTACATCGAATTGAATTTGAATTTATTTTAAGGCCTTTAGGCAACTATATTTTACATCGAAACATTAACAGAAATTAACAAGAACAACAATAAAAGTATAAACAATAATATGTACAAAAATGTAAAGATGACAATATTTAAAAATACGATTTGTTTATCTGAGCCCTAAAAGTGCTCTCAGAGGCAAAAATGTCAAATGTCTGTGGGAGACAATCATGTATTGTACCAGCGTGTTTATAAATGAGCTACTCAGAAACTTCTTTTTAATATTTTCATATATATCGTCTTCAGGACCACAGCCAGTTCGGTAGTTCTCAAAACTTCCGCTGTATCTTTTTCCTGTAGGAAATCCCATTCTTCGCTGACTAGAAGGTCTGCCTCCATGTATCTTAGTACCAGGTGCTCCGGGGTGGCAAGCTCGCCACAGTATTGACATTTGTTATCGTCCACTAGGTTAAGTTGTTTAAGTTTCTGACGATAAGTGCCGCGTCCCGTCAGGTAGTGCATTAATCCTCCCGTTATATTCAGTTGTATTTGTTACCTCCCAGCCACATCCGGGATAATATCGTATAGTCTTCTGCCCTTCGGGCTCTGATCCCAGAAATCCTGGCATGCATCGGCCAATAGTGGGAAGGGATTCTGGCAGAATCACTGACACTCTCCCAATAAATGTTGTATGCACGAAAACATCTGCTGTAGAGAACCAACAAAGTTGTGGTTTGTCGACTTCCTTAGTCCCAGCGTCACTTTTCTTTGCTTCTTGACATGGTTCAGCTTGTTACGGTACGTGTATCGTATGCTGTTAGATTTCTTTTTGGATCCTTCCGATGAGACATGCAAACCTACTCTTCCAACAACTTTCTAAATTCTATGCCCTTCTCATCTCTTTTGTAATAATCGAAGAATAACATACTCGTGTTCAGTACTGGATTAAGCTATTTGGGAGCCCTGGGCTATTGACTACCCCCATACTCTGTTATAGGGCCCCTGTTACCTTTCCTCTGTAGGCGTAAGGGTGACTGATTTAACTTCAGCTGAGCCCCTAAACGAATTGGAGCCTCGGGCAGCAGCCCCTTTAGACTCCCCCTTTTAATTGAGCTCTTCTCGTATTTTCGGTATTTCGAAACTATTTTCACGAAGTGACGAATGTTAAGTATATTTATTATTGAACATTCATCACTTCATGAAAACAGCGACGATATATCCAAAATCTTATTATCTCATTCCCAGTTCACTTACTTTCTGACATTGTGAAACCGTAAACACAATACAAGCTATAAAATATAATATCATAGTGGATTTTCCAACAAGTTCCTAGCCGCTGCCCGCTGCTTGTCGAATGTGAAGTGTTCACACTAGCTGGTGAGACGTTGCTAGCAGTATGAAGCAATTACGTGATTGGCTGGTGCTGGTAAAAGTTAGACACGTTCTGCTTTACCAGCGGCTGTTAATTACTCGCCGGCTGGCGTTTAGCAGCGGTTGATTTGTGTTCACACTAAGCTGTTAAACAGCTGCCACCAGCCGAACAGCAAGCAGTAGCTGGCAAACCAGCGTAATGTGACCCAGGCTTAATATACTGTATGCCAGAGCACTATAAATGTATAGGATTCTAACAAATTTCCATTTGGAATTAGCGGAAATAATAACTTCTTATGTATGTTTTGCTAGCTTGATACGCACAATGTCCCGTTCAAGTGTAGAACAACCAGCTCGAATCGTAAAGAAAATACATCCTTTACTGAAAGCTGCACTTTTCCGATTACAATAATTGACCTTATATTTTTTTTTGCATTATGGTAAAATTTTTATAGTATACCCAAGAGAAGTTTTCGGAGTGCTGTTTGCGTAGAGGGAAAAGTCGAAAGAAAGTAAAGGTTAAGGACTTAAGAACAACCATCCTTATGTTCCCGCTATCTCTCTCCCTCTTTCTCTCTTGTCTGTCTCTGGCGGTTGACCTGCAGTTCAACTCTAGAGCTTGTCTGGCTGTGTTCTCGAGCAGTTTCGGCTCTTGAGACATGAGAGCATGTAAGACCCGAGAGCAGAAGGGATGCTGTTTCGCTCGTGTGTTGACATAAGGATAATCTCCAGGAAATGTTCGATGGCCGTCCGCCCCCTTCATCGTGGTCTTTGCTCTCAGGACGTTCAACGAAAGAACTTCCATTGGGGAGGAAAGAGCTTGGCTTATGACGGCGACTATTTCTTTATTTTTTTCGTATTACATTTTCTTGTGGTCGCTAGAGCTTTTTGCCATGGAACTAAAAAAGTGCCATGGAACTAAAAACTTCTCGTTTCATGTTTTGTACTGGATTTTTAATTTTAACAGCAAGAATATTTTCTTTCTTTCAGGCTCATTAAGTTACTTAACAGTTAACTTAATAAGAATTATTATGAAAAAATGTCTCACGGCCATTGCTTCCCATAGTTGTATTTCTTTGCAGAAAATATAGCAAACATTTCTTCTATCTAAATAGCTCAGAGTTCCAACAAGTTGTTGCTTCTAATGTTGATGTAAAGTTTTCCTTTAATTGTGAACTTTTATATTCTTAAAGTTAGGTCAGTTTCATTGGTGTAGTTGTTATTGTACTAATACGTAACGAAATTTCACAGTAAAGATTTATTTTATTCTTTTGTATAATTCAGCTGGAAAACGCCTTCTTCCAAGTGTGTAAGTTTGTTATTTTATTTATGAGAGATCCGATGTCCGTTAACTTTGTGGAGATTATTTCCATTCGTTTGCCATCAACATTGTCTAGAGAGGAGAGATATAACATACCAAGGCCTATATATCAAAAGCAACATCCTAACATTTTGGTGGAACTGAGCCGTAACTAAGAAGAAATATTTTTCACTCTCTGTTTGCGATTCAACCTTGAAATTTTCTATTTTGATGATAGTATGCTACTACTGTGTTCTAGTGTATGCCATTAAGTTAGTTGTTTTCCTTTGAAAAATGGTCAGATTTCGTACATAACATTTATTTATGTGATCACATTTTTTAAAAAACTTTCCCTTCACACTGAAAGTTTCTATTTACTATTCATTTCTTCATTGACACATAACATCAAATCAATGGAAAGCAGGTCCAGATAGATTACGAGGTTACATTTGCCACGAATAAAATTTAGGAAAATATCTATGTTTATGACTACCGGAGACATAACTCCAGAACAACATTTCTTTTATAATTCGTCACGAATGTATGATTCATTACGTTGAAATAGAAGTGAAGTACTAAAGCCATAATTTATGTCTTATACAACCCGTAAGATATTGCGTATTGATGGTCTAAGCATGCACATAAAGTTTACACATTAGCAGATCATGCATGCACTCAAGACCTTTTTCTGTTCTGTTCTCTGCAACCAAATTTAGAAATTAATGGACTATACCTGGAGAATGCCATTCTCTTAGAGGTGAAAATATGACTTATCATATATCACATTAACTTTTCTTCTAATATGAATTTATCTGGCAACCGATTGTTACTAGTCTCATTAAGAACGTTTTGCACAAAACTATGTTTCAAAAACGTTAAAATTTTCAGTATTTACAGGGATCTCTACGGAGACAAAAGTGCAATCATATCATTGACGCTACGTCTGAGATTATTTGCAAACAACTTGAAGGGACAACTTGCTCTTTCATTGTTTTGTACAGTATTCCCACCGTTACATAGAATAATGCTTGACAAAAAGTACATATTGACACGCAGTGTTTTCTTCAAGAAATTTGAATTATTCTTGTACCAATATTGGAACAACACAAATTTTGTTCTTTTTTTAAAATGTATTTAAAGGTTTTCCCTTCTTCACATCAGTTCAAGTTACAGTCAAAAGAGTGGAGACTGGGCTGAAGAATTACAGTAAACGTAGCTCCTTATTTGCAGAAATGCCTAGAAAGTGTCTAGATATATTAATTAGTATTCAAAATATATACCTAGAAACTTTAATGTTAAATTAAATTGATTCATCAATGATGGCTGCAAAACAACAATACTACCAAGGCTAGTACTAAAAATGCTGTCCATTTCATCCAGTAACACCACAGTTTGAGACCGGTGAGATACTGCATTGACAATGGTGTCCACGGAGTCTTCTGTTACAAAACAAACGGTAATAAATTAAGGAGTTAATTTCTTACACTAAAACAAGAAAGAAGTTCCTTTCAAGATCTTTCAAAATAATAGTAATCTCTGAGCTACAGGCACCCAAATATGAAGCGGCATTGTCGAAAATAACGTCATATCTTGACAAATAGTAAGGCAAGAGGTGTCAGCTTAAAAGTTGCAACCAGCCATTTCACCAAAGTTTATTATTTAAGAATGCAGCTTACGAGGAACCTACTTGAGTGCGAGGTCACAAGTGCAATGTCTAGTAAGCATAATTTGAAAGTGTTGGTATAGACAATGGGAACAGCAAAATATTAGCTGCTAATGACTCACCATGAGCCTACGAGAACGACTGAAAATGAAGTTACGAGAGACAGATCGCTGCCGTCTATGGAACGTATTCGTTACACCTCACAAAATGGACATCATCGACGTTCACAAAATGTTCAAAACAAACTTTACTTGCACCATGAGCATTGAATGAACAAGGACGCTATACAGTGATCACAAACGTTCGTGCCAGTAAAATCAAATGCAAACACCATGTGAGTTATAAAACGTTCAGGACGATCAGCTAGATATCCACTCCTATGGTATGCAAAGAGAATCGGTTGCATGCCATCTTTTTTCCATCTTTTTTCTTCTCCACGTTATTCCAATATTCCGTAGGAGTGGATACATAGCTGATCGTCCTGAACGCTTTATAACACACAATGTGTTCGCATTTGTTCTTTTCGGCGCGAACGTTTGTGATCACTGTATAGCGTCCTTGTTCATTCAATTCTCATGGTGTAAGTTAAAGGTTTGTTTTGAACATTTTGTTAACGTCGATGATGTCCATTTTGTAAAGTGTAACGTATATATTTCAGAACGGCAGCTCTCTGCGTCTCCCGTAATTTCATTGTCAGGCTTTCTCCAAAGCACGTGGTGAGTCATTAGCAGCTAATAATTTCCTGTTATAATTGTTTATACCAACACTTTCAACTGCTACTTACTATACATTGCAATTACGACCTCGCACTCAAGTAGGTTTCGTGTTAGAGGGGGGGATTCTATGCTTACCTATTGCTTAATGGTGATTCCTTGACAACGAAATTCTTACGTTGAGAAACCCGTCTTTGCAACAATCGCTCAGTCATTCAAATAGATATATTGGACGAGCGTCTTTGTTTGTTAAGATATATCGTGTAAAGATGGCTTTCCATATTTGGGCGTTTACAAATTCGAAACTATCCAAGTTTTGCAACTTAAAAAAAAACTTCTTTTCTTGTTTCGTTGTGCAGAATTTATCCTGAAATTTATGAGTAACGACTGACATATGATTGACTTCTTCACCTAAAGATTATAACAATGAAATTAGCTCAATGTAAACAACTGAAACTGAACTTTTAACGAGTTTTCATATTTTTAAAGACATTGGACGAATGACAAGCAATAATAAAATTTTGGAAAGAAGCCTTAATTGTACTAGTGAAAAAAGTGCATCAAATGAACTGCATGACATTTTTACATTGTTTATATTAGATGAAAAATTAGAATACCCATAATGGCGTAGGCGTATGACGTCATCAGTTAGGGTGGTCTAATTTCTCAGCTAAAATAAGCAATGTCAAATATTATGTAGTTCATTTGATTCACATTCATAAGTATTATTGAGGAACATTTCCATTATTTCATTATTGCTTGTCATTTGACCAGTATCTTAGAAAATATGAAAATATACACACACTCTTAGCGTAGGTACAGAGGCCTCTTAACAAAAGTTAATACGGTGCAGTTAATTAACCTTAGACAAATAGTCTGCCTTAACATTTAGGTATTTTCAGGATGTTTGTAATAAATTTGATAAAGTAGTTTCCGATTGCAATATGTTTGATAGATAGTTTCTTAGGTCAGAAATTGGCAAGCGTGTTAATGTTCTTTTACTTTAAAATGAATTTTTTTTTTTTTACATTCTTTTCGTTAGTTCACAATGGATCGTGCTGTCCTCAAGTCTTGCAACGTTAATTCAGCTCATTTCCCTATGTTACAATGATGAAAATTTGCACAGTGACATAAGTAGAGTGACAATACAATATTCTATTGTTACTTTCATATATTTATATATTTTAAAAGCACGTTTCAATATTTTTTAATATTACATATAAATACTAGTCTGCAACACGTTTGACTGGTTGCAGAACACTTTAGGTTTTGGGTAAAAAAAATTTTTTAAAAGACATACGTTTCTTAAAAATTCATACTAAAAATAAAAAATAATGTTGTTTGTACATGACTAAAAAGAAAAGTGTGGAGCACGCTCTCACATACAGTCACCTCATAAATTCTTCAATTAGTCATGTATAAATACTATAGTACGAATTTTTAAGAAAAGTATGTTTTTAAAAAGTTTATTATTTTATTTTTCTCAATTTGATTTCGTTTCGTATCATTTAAAGAATGCACTTTCAATAAAAAAGACATACAATTTTTAAATAACTTCCTTATATGAAACCCAGACAGCATGGGTGGCATAGAATTTTTAAATAACTTCCTTATATGGAACCCAGGCAGCATGGGTCGCATGTGGGTTGCATAAGGATATATGACAACGCAATTTCTGAATCAACTTATTGTTTTACGTAAATAGAGGCTATATTTTTCTTTTCTGTGTTCTTTTCCGTACGTGTATCTTAAAGATAATATCATATGAACACTATGGTATCTTGTTCTGCAAAATGGAAAACGAATGTTACGCTTGAATAAACAAGATGAAAAGATCATAAGGATCGTATCAAGAACATTCTCTTTTTTTTTAAAAAAAAAAAAACAAACAATCTTACACATACGTCGAAGTGAGAATTATCTTGTTTTTATTTCGTTTCTGTCTATCTATCTATAGATGGGGTAGAGCAGTCAGGAGGGTGCTTGCATTGTAATCGAGAGAACCCGGGTTTGATTCCCGGTACAGGTTATCCTGACTAAGTTTTCCCTATTTGCCCTTAGTGTCACCAAACAAATAATTTGATGCTACCTCTCTAACAAGACCGGAATAGCTTCTTTCCAAAATCATTCCCCTTGTTGTTATTCTTTTTTGTATATCCAGAGTAAAACTAGAATTTGAATTTATTTATATTCTTTAGGAATCTCAGACTCAAGCTGACATAGGGTGGGGGAGAGGATGTTGTAAGGTATACGGCCAGGGCCTATTTAGTACCATCTTTGGATTTACCTGGCAAGGGTATCAATTGAAGTTTTAGTTATAATTATTCAGCCTAAACAAGGTAAAATATAGCTGAATGAAGGAATATTTCTACCAACATCTTTCGAAAAAAGAAATATTTTGTTTTATTTTGCATGGACCATGTTAGTTACTTCTGACTTCGGCCCATCACGTCAACTCCGTTCGAGATCAACGTAAAGATACAGAACTAAATTTCCATAAACAATATCTTAGGTGTCCAAAGAGCTTTGCAATAATACAATACTAGATTTGCCGTTCCATTTAGTGAGAAAATTACGTTTGTGAGCCTGCCGTTGGTATGAGCTAGTAAATTTCTTACAGTATGTTTGATGATATATATAGAATGAGAGGGATTTGGCTCTTTATGTGTAAGATTACGCACTTGAATACTGCGCACTTTCTGTGTAGGATTATGCACGTGAATGTAAGTGAAAAGAGAGGTAAAGGTGAAGATATTTGATTCTAATTGAAAGTGAATTTTAAGGAGGAACTCATGTTAAAACTCATAAAAGCTTGGTCTTGTAAACTTTATATATTTTGGGGTGTGTTCTTAAACGGCTTAAGTCATATCAAAGATAATTCTTCGTTTTGTTGTCGCACACAGTCACACACACACCTATCTTTTCTATGATAAATTTGGGCTCATTTTCTAGTCTTGTGACTGTTTTATCAAGCAGAATTGATTCTGTGCAACTTGTTTAACTTTTCCATTACAATGATCCTAAGGAATTCTATGTGGACCTATTGCAATACGTAAGGATGTTTTATTGGTTTTTCACTAACGAATATCTTACAACGTGATAATGTATCATGTCGTTCTGTTATAATGCCTTCTTTCTCTTTCCTTCTAGAATAATTATATATATACCAGTCCTGAAGTTTCATATAACAAAAAAACAAAGAAGAAAAGGATGTGAGCAACTTACAACCGATATGACAACCTTTCTTCTTTTCATTGAACTACTTTGTTGTTCGATACTCAGCTTGAAAGAAGAAGCAAAAAATATACCATACCAATAATCCTGTTCTTCCTTTGAAGGTTCCTTAGGAAAAGAAGTGCCAATCTTTTGGCAGGTTTACTTTGAAAACTGAAGCCCAGGAGGGACGGAATAGTTCTGGATAACAAGGTATTGGATCTGATGCTGCGAAATAGTGGAGGTTACAATTGGTAGAAAAGAGCGTTGAAGAAACTTCAGACGCCTTTAAAAGTTCTAGAAAGAAGTTGGAAAAAGGAAAGAAAAGTCAGAGAGCAAGAAAACAAATGTTACGATACGCTAGAAAAGAGGAAGATCTATACGTTTGTTTGATTTTTTCGTATCTAGGTCTTTTTCATTCTTTTTTGAAAAAGCAAGAAGAAAAGAAATAATGGGAAAAAACGAGATACAAAGAGATACAAAGGTAGAGGAAGATAAAGAAAAAAGCTAAGAGAACTGATTTCCACTAAGGAACGAAAAAGTTTAGGTTTGTATTGCCATGATTCAATGAGAGAAGCAATTGATTGTAAAATCCCTCTAGTTTCAAGCAAGAGGCCTTACTTTCATTTCCAATTGTCAATCTTCCTATTTTTAGAGACAGTTCAATTTTCTTCTTCACAATTTAGATTTCGACGTAGTGTCTACTGAGACATGTATTTTCTCAGAGGTCGGCCAGGATAAACAAGTATGGATTTATGAAATTGGAGAGAAGAAAACTACCAAGTTAGATATTTGTGTATGAATTCCTGCCTAGTCAGCGAGCAGTATTTATCTCCTATATCCGCGACAGAAAAGCTGTAATTGTTAAATTTCTTCGAAAGCTTGCAACATTAAACAGCCATAATGCCACAGAAAAATCAATGATTCTTGAGCTTTTGTGCTTTTGTTGTTCCTAAACTAATAACACACTGATCATAGTGCGATGTTATCCTTTTCCTTTTTGTATACTTTTTGCAGATAAGTCTGAAGATATTTTCAATATGATTTATTCATTTGGGAAAAAATAATTAGAACGTCAACCGACAGTGCGTTTTGCGAGCCGTGTTTTGCGGCTCTGGATACAGGTGACCGTACGTTTTGAGGCCCGAAATTCTGATTCAAATGTTGAACCCGTTAATATATTTAACAAATATAAATAATAATTAAATTGATACTATTATCTTTATGTCGTTTAATACATGTAAAAAGCTTGTATATTTGTGATTAGGCTAAGTTAGGTTAGAACATCAAATTTTATTTGGTGATCCAGCTAAGTGCTATTTGAGAGTTAACGGAATTTGTTTTGAGACATCAGAATTAATTGCTTTAAATTTCACGTACACATTGATATGGTAAGCCAAAGTCGTGTGTAATGTAATTTAAAACCACGCGAATGTCACGCACAGATAGGAATTAATGGCATAGGGCGGAAGCGACGAAGGCGGGTTTGTTAAAGTCAGGATATATTCTACCGTTGTTATTACGCCCGCCAGATGATTTCTTTCTTGTTGCATTAATTGTACATTCTACATATCGCACGTTTGCAAGAAAATTTCAATTTCAATTAAAAAATTGTAACTAAATAATTCAATTTCCTTTTTTTTTCGTTTTATTTTCCTCAAAAGCATTAGAGAATCATTCTCCTTCTTTGACAAAATTGCTAGAATCGGTGGCGCTATGGCATAAGTGTTGTCTACAGTCGACCGCTAAGTTGAGGCCAAGTCTGATTTTGGCCAATGAGAGTACGCAAAATGAAAGTTGACCTCAACCTAGCGCTGACTAGAAGTTTAGCGGTCGATTGTAGAACTGACTCTAAGTAAGACGTCACTTCTTTTTCTCCTCCTATTCAATGTACTTTTTTGAGTACATTCAAATTACTATTTGGAAATTCAAATTACTATTTTTTCCTCTAAGGGAAGTTTTAAAGCTGGTTTCCAAAATAGTAACTGATACCTTGGGTTAGGCTGGGGGTATCTCAGACTTACGCGCAACAGAGCGATGTTTTTAAATACGGCCAAGGCGTAATATATTTTAACATTATTGAACTTAACTGTTTAAGAACTCGACGAGTCTAAAATAAGTAGATTGGTCGAAAAACGTAGAATATTTTTACTGAGAACGCAAACGGGATGATATTCTGCATAGTCGCACATCGCACGATCGCAAAACGCATGGACTCTGTCAAGTCAGAGCTAACAATAGCGGCAAAATGAAGTCCTTCAAATATTCAACATAAATAAAATTCAGATTTTCAAATTGGTTGAAGTTAGCATTTTAACCATAGACTATGGAGTTCAACATTAGCCTTGATTGATTTTCCTTTGTAAAATCCATTAAGTTAAATGAAAATCGGCCCATCCTTTTAAAAATTTATATCTGAGAATGTATAAGTAAGCGAATTGGTAAACTGAATTGGTAATATCTACTTTGTCCAAATTTGGTTTACGCGGTGAAAACAAGATGCAAGTGATATATTTTCCCCCATTACTCGCATAACGTTTTGTTATTTTTATTGAAACGTTAATTGTATTTCTTTGTTCAGATTTTGCGATATTCTTCAAAAAGGATCCATGCTTCTGGAGCTGAGTGCCAAGTTTTTTATTCCTTGGCATTTGTTTACTGTTGTTCGAATTGCTAGCACTTAAGCTGTAAATTTACAACTCTTGTTGTAATTGGAGGTGTTTTGCGTAATTAAGGAACTTTTAGGTTATCTCGAAGCAGTAACTCTGTTGGATCTTCTCAGTTTCGGTTACATAAATCAAATTCTGGCTTAGTTGAATAAGCTGCGCTTTTGTGACTCGATTCTCACAAAGTCACTTATTATTATACCTAATTTTCTTCGAATGACCTCTATCGTGATGTACATGTACTTTGAAAGGTTTATTTGTGCCTATGCAAAAATTTTGAATTGATAAAAAGTAAATTATTTCATTATACATTAATAGAGGAAGTTAAGCTACAGGTAAGACGTACTCTTGCCTTTCCAAGCCTCGAACAACCAACTAGTTATTCAGAATCTGTTCTACACAATATGTTCTTCAAAGATAATTGTCTATTATAAAACCGCTATTCTTGTTAACGTGCTGGAATATTGTGTGTAATATTAATTTAAGTAATAGATACGTTCTGTACAGTAGTTTTATCATGTTCACTTCACCAAGAATGACAACATATTTTAAAAATGATTACTACATGTCAATAGCACGTATCATGAACAGTTGCTGGAGACAGACACTTACATGAATTGGGATCAGTATAATCTTTAAATCGTTTTTTTTAATGTATTGCAAAACAAAAGTTAAATATCTAATACACTTAAGGGTAAATATCCACATGTTTCTATTCAAGCACCATGCAATTCCAAGGAGCGTGTTTCCCCACAGTCGGACTGGCAGCACGTTCAAACAACACTAAGAGGAATTTTGAAATAAGAACAGCGCAGTTCCAGGGAATACCTGGTTCTTGCAACAAAGTTATTCCAGCATTATGCACTTCCAGCGCTGACCGTCTAGTTAGTTTTTACTGTTGCATAACATTTTTTTTTGTTTTATAAGTTGGTATTATGTCTACGCAAATAATGTTTTGATATCGTGATATTTACTTTGAGCATAGTGTGGGAATGTAGTTCATGAAATTCTCATTCTTTCTATATTCTGTGTACTATGTCCAATATAATGCTGCAAAATTGTGCCATATTCTTATTTGATGTTACTCCTACTCCTAAACAGTAACTCGTGTAAAATAAAGTTTGTTCCAGTAAAGGTGCATTTGATTTTACGTCTTGGTAAAGTTAGTGGTTGAAGATCACCATTTGGATACATGAACAAAGTAGCTCCATAGTTTACTGTCGTATAAAAAGCTAATCCTTTAATTTTGTTTTATGGTCTGAGAGATGGCGTTTCTTCGCGATCACTCTTCCCGAGGCAGGGATGGTGAAGATGGCGGCCAGAACCTTAGTAGAGGTATCATCCTGACATTCGAATGTTAAAACTGAGGAGAACCCGGAAACACGTCAGTCAGAATGCTTAGTATTGAAACCCGAACTAACTTACTTCCCCGTGGACGATCAGAATTCTGCGATGTTCCGACAGAAACAAAGATAAAAGTAATCAGTGTATTTTTAGAGTTCCTTTTCACTTAAAACTGCATTTCAATGCAGTATATTATTGCACATGATAGAAACCTCTACTAAGAATTTTTAGACTTTTTTAGTTTCTATAAATCTTACTGAAATGGGAACAATTGGTTCTTTCATCCAATCATTAATTTACAGCGTAGTGAAAAAGCTTTGAGAAAGGAAAGTTTTTATTTATTTTTTATTTTGTTTAATGTTGCAAAAGGTTTTCTAAATCTCAATGCTGTGTGATATTGTACTCTGTATTGGATACTAAAACACAAAACTATATTCTTGATTTTTTATTTTTATATACTTTTCTGCTATAAAAATCCACATACCCCATATTTCTTCTATTTTCTTCCAAATTGAATGTAGTTTATTATTTCTCCGAACATGTTAGTACACCAATGTAATAAGAAAATATATTTCTCTTAGTTGAAAGAGGCAATACATGTAGGTAAATGTAGTTAACTGATTAAATATTGCTGTTCGGTTCTCCGTGCATTGTTTATCTGTAAAAAGTATAAGATTAACCACAGAACCCTAGAACATTTTAAGCTTTGGAAGATTTTTTTTTCATAGCACTGGTTAAATGTGTATTTATTTGGATGTGATGTTAAATGTTAAACTACGTTATTTGTATCATTAATGTTTACATTAATTTACAGCAGATCTCGAATATCAAAGTAAAGTTTTCATAACAAAGTATAGATAATTTCAGATTAATATGGCCGTTGTTGTAATAGTGTGTTAATGTAATTTCACACTGAATTAATCAAATCCTGTAAGGTAAAGGTTAGTACAAAGTTTTTACGCAAATATTGCCTGATATATTGAATATTATCGTTTTTAACAAGGTTTCAATGAAAAATATTATATATTACATTAATTAATCATCACCTAAATGTCATCACTTAATTAATCAAATTTTCGTAATTTTTTTACAATGGAATTAACTTATCCGTAAAAGTGACTAATTCTTAAACCATTAGTTTCAAGAAAGTAAGAGTACATCGCATATCAACACTAAAGTTCTTATTTCTGATTTATTTGAAATAGCTAATTAATGATTTGCTGAACTTACTAAACGAAGAATAAAACATGATCAAACAGACCTTACATGTTTTGTGAATAAAAGAACATTAAGACAATTTACTTTGCCACGTAATATCCCTTGAGACCTTTTTACGAGCAGAGAATAGTAAATAATGTAACTTATATAGACTGTTTTATGCAGATTTTTGGATTATCTGTGTCAACCAAGATATATTTATTGTCACGTTTTGCGTTTTAATTCGTCTGTTTGCTGTATAGACTAAGACGTCTCTAGTTAGAGCCCGCATTTGCATATGAGTATCCGAATGTCTACGCTGAACAAAGTAATGTTGGAGATATTTCCTTAGAAATGATGTGATTTGCAATGATCATTGCTGTTTGTGGCTAAGACCGGATCTGGCTTCTAATCATGTTACATACATGCTCGATAGGCGCAACATCTGGTAATCTTGCCTGCCAGAATAACATGTTCATATTACAAGGAGTTGCAGCGGTGATGTGAGGACGAGTGTTGTCGTGTTGAAACGGGATGTCGTTGTCGCCTTTGGTGCATTCTGTATACTCGTTGCACACGCTACCACAACTTAATATAGCACCACTAATTCCTATAAACAGTTTCAGACGTGTCTACTAGAGCAGTTAGTTCCGTTTGCCATGCGACACTGTGCGTGCAACATAAGAGTTGTGACTTCGCAACTTGTATCGATGTGATAATCATAAAATGTAACCTGCTCTCTAAATTTCACTTTCCTCGCATGATTCCTTATTGCTACGATTTCATTTTCTATCAATGTATTTCCCATTTTGTTATTTAGTTAGCCGAAAGCAGTTTTCCAGTATAAAAGCAGAGATAACAAAATTGAACCTAAAGTTAATGTAGATATATTTGGAATGACTTACAAAGAATTTAAAAGAACTGCAGGTGAAGTAATATGATTGTTTCTTGTATCTTGTAATTACTATCATGTACACGCAAGCATTGCAATTTGGCATATTGCCTGTTGTGTTATGTTTTGAATAAATAAATAACAAGAAAATATTTCAATAAAGATTACATTATTATTTACGAATTCATTTGATCAAGTCCATGTAAAGCTTTAAGCAGCCGATGAATGGATTTTATTAAGACTGTTTATGTTGTCAAAAGTCATTTATTGATTTTCTTTCACTGATTTATTGGAATGCTAATTATTTCAACATATAAAATCTAAAATAACGCTACATCGTGCAATTCTGAAATAAACAGTTAGCTATTTCCTGGAAGGAAAAAGAAAACTAAAAAGAGATTTCATGTTAGAATTTACGTGTTTTACTGAAAACCGTAGAAATATTTGTACTCAGTTTGTGGTGGTTTTGAAAGATAAAACCTTACAGCTCATAATTTAGTACACGGGCGATGAATTACTTCATAATTGTCAAGTGCTGGTTGTGTAGGTAGATGAGGCGTTCAACCAGTTAATTAAGCTCCTAAGTGGATATCTTTGAGACGACGAAGAAGCCGTATGAATAAGGAAAGATTTGAACTGCAAGAAATTACCTGCGCTCTTTGGGAGTCAGTAATTGCTTTTACTTTGAGAAGTGAAAACAGCTAATCCTTTATTTTCTTTCTCTAGTCAGCATGCTTCTGAATATTTGTCTTCATTTTATTATTATTATTATTTAATTTATATCGGTATAGTCAAAACCTTCGACAGTGATGATCACCAAATATTAATTAATAAGTTAGGCAAGCTAGGCTTATCTCCTAGTTTTATTAAATGGTTCAACAGTTACCTGACAAATAGAACACTCAAGGTGATAATAGGTAACGAACGTACAGTCTGATTACTCAAAAATAAATATTGGAATACCACAAGGACCGCCTTTGTGACTATTGTTATTTATTATCTTTATAAATGATTTATGATTGCTAATGCAAAATTCAAGGTTATTATTATTATAAGCTGCTTATATAAAAATATTCAGAGAGGTAAATAACAAGAATGGTAACTTACTATTGCAAAACGATATTAACATTATTGACTCATGGTGTAAGAATAATAAAATGAAAATTAACACAGAGAAAACATACTAATCAGCTATACTAATAAAACTCAATATTATACAAGAAGATATAACAACATTGGTTAGCGAAATGAGGAATCTTGGAGTTATGTTTTATTAAAAATGTAATTTTGACAAACATGTCATAAAATGTTCTCCGATGCCAGAAAACTTATAGGTATGGGCCACGGGAATCTGACGATTTTGAAATTAAAATGAACACCATAAAGTGTAACTCAAACGCAGCTGCGATTTTCTCTTCGTCTTTTTACTTTTTGGACAATACATTTTTTCAAATGTTCTCCGCCATTTGTGAAATACTCCTCCAGTCTGAAATTCAAGCTTTGCATCGCTCATTGAACCACGTTGATTTGTGATTTCCTTTAATGTTACCTTGAATATCTCAATGTTTCTAGGTTTATTATCGTCTACTTGAGTCTTCAGATATCCCAGAGAAAGTAGACGCATTCTGATAAGTCTGGGGAATGTGCCGGCTATGAAACGTCTCCTCTAGAAATCGCACGACTGAAAAAAAAAATGGTCAAACATAATCCTGGATTATCTTGAAGTATGTATTATTGCCCTACCCTGGAGATCTATTCCACTACAGCTTGACAGTATTCCGGCAAGGAGCAGCACGGTGACGTGAAATATGGAAATGACGACGAAAATGACTCGCCGTTCTTGAAAAATAAACACGAAGACGCGATGGGCAGCAGTCCAATGCTCCAATTCTAGCTGAAGTTAGCATCCGTCATAATAGCGCGCAATATTTTATATCCACTTCCTAGCTAAATGACAGTATTGCTAACGTATACTACTGAATAAATCGTGTTTGTGTGTTTTTTAAAGTTGTCAGATCCCGCGGCGAACTTTCAATTGTTGAAAATTTGTTGTTCAAAGATTAGAAGCTCAAGAGAAAAGTGAAACTTATTCAGTAAATGGCATTACATATTCGATTGCTCTGCAAAACGAATACATTTTTGAGTTATATTTCATGGTGTTAATTTCAATCTCAAATTCTTCAGATTCCAGTGGCTCATCCTGTATTTTATCAGTGGAGAGAATTCTCCAAACTTAGCACTTTGATCACATTATATAGTCTTACAATAAGTTTGTAAGTAAATGGCACACATGTGGCATGAAGTAGAAATGAATCTGAACAAACCGAGAAAGTTGTGTTCATTGAAATGGATTATAGTAATAGTCTACTATTACATCTGCGCATGCGCATGCAACAACCATACAGTATGGTTCGATAAGCGAGAAATATATTGTCAAACTTGTAAGTCAGGAAGGAATATAGTAAAAACAACCATACGTATGATTTTCCCAGCAATATAAAATTTAACTATACTTGTTTAGGAATCCCACACCTATACAACAATACGAGATATAGTCAACTTAGCACAAGAGCATCGTTACCGTAGCACAATTATGGTTACGATAACTATAAAAATTAACAATACAGTATAGCAATGCAAGTATAGTTGGATTTACCAGGGCTATTTTTCTAACGTGTAGCTTCGAATGTAAAGGTGCTTGGAATGACTGGAAATCAATGGAATATGTGAAAGTGGCCTCGGCCGAAGGATTTTGAGTAGCTCAGAAGTGGATTAAACATACAAAACCAAGAATCTGCTGTTCATTTCAGTATCATAATTGTTTATTCAGCAGACGGCGTGACTTCGCAAATCTGAACTACATTATATGCATGAACACATAACACTGATATATTTTAACTGAACTAGATTATATTAAGTGTCTTGCAGAGAAAAAAATATATGAGCTGTTGTAAATCCTTTTACAGAAATATGTGTGTAGAGAAGGAAATAAATTTTAGATTTTGAGTTCAGAGAGCATAACTTCTCTGTTAAGCTATATATATGCTATGGTCTGTACTCCTTGCAAAAACATTTGGACTCTTACGATATATGTGACAACCTTAAAGGTAATTGCAACAATACAGAAGAGAAGGTCCGTTATAATGGAACAGAGACTTTGAGTGTAAAAGAATAAGAAAACACACACACGCGCGCACACAGAAGGAGAATGAAACGAAGGAAAATTCACTCCTGTCTTCAAACTCGAAGAATTGTAGTAAGTGCAGTTGTGAGCTTCAATTTATCACTCAACCTTCCGCTGTTCCATTTCTGGAAGCTATACGTGACAAGATTTTCTAATAAGAAAGAACTCGTAATAAAAATAGAGGGTAAAACACGAGAAGAAAGCCTAGATTATTGGATGTATAAATTCACAAGAAATGAAGATAAATTATAGAAAAAGGACGTATTTCCAAAGCAAGTAAAACATGTAGATACAAGAACTACACTGAAATTTTGTAGATATAAATTTATTTTACTATTATTTGTTTTCCACGTTAAAATTAAATCTGATGATAATACTCTTTCCAGATTAATCACAGTTAATCCAGATTAACTGAATATGCCGTTGAATTGTGAATTAAAATAAAAATGTTGTTAGATGGAAAACAGAAGAAAGGAAACTAACATTAAAATCTTGTTGTTATCTTCTCAGTCACTCTCGAACGCAACTTACAAATCAGTTTTATACAAGTGTGAAGGTCAGATTGTGTTTTTGATGGTTTCCTTACACACTATTGGATAACTAAGAATGATTTATTTTGTCTAGTTAAGATGCTCGAGATGAAATATCTGGATTCAGTAACTCAGCAACTCCATTCGAATTATAACAAGATAAACTTTACAGTAGCGTAAAATGACGGATGAATTACCGATTTTAAGTTCCAGTTCGGTAAGATTCGTGTTCAAGAATCGACTATTACACATTACAAATGTCTGGCTTTGAACTTAAAACACACAACTAGGCGTATTTGGGATCTAGTATCAAAGAATATTCCTTCCTAGCTGATGCCTAAATATAAGGTACTTTCGTAAGTATTTATAAGATAATCCTCAAACGACACATTTCTTAGATAATTAGATAATTTCCGGCTGCTAATATTAATATGAAAAGAAGTTTGAAATTATAATCTAATTCCCTCAGTCTTATCAGGCGAAGTTATAGATGATACCTGAAGTAGACGTTAACCTTCTTTCTTCTCGAACGATCATAGCAAAGAGTTAGACATGAAGGGCCGGTTAGCCCTTAAGCTCTGGAGAAGCCAGAAACATACAGTTTCGGAACAATGCGTCTGTCACACTTAATTGCAAAGTGAAACGTTCAAGGAATTCCTATATTATGATTGTTCATTCCTACAAAGGCATTCTTAATGCAATTCTTAGTGCTGTATATGCATTTATACAAAGGCATAAATAAGTACATGGCACAAAGAAGAAAGTGCTTACCACGGTGAGTTATTATTTTAATTTTCTCTAGTAAAATTTGGTACAAATGTGTCTGGCCTGACATCCTTGAATCGAACAGTGATAATTAATACTCTATTTGCTGAAAATTGGAGAAGAAAACAGACCAGGAAAACAACAACTCTCTCTCTCTCTCTCTCTCTCTCTCTCTCTCTCTCTATATATATATATATATATATATATATATATATATATGCGCTCGTGTGTATGTGTGTACATGTGTGTGTGTGTGCACGACTAACTTAATCTTATGAAATGTCAACTTACTCAACTCTGCACATAAATGTACTTCTGAAATATTTTCGTCAAGGATTCAGACAGTTTAAGAATATAATGTGAAATGTAAGAACAAGGAATCAAGCGAAAGATTAAATATAATTGATTGAATTTAGTCCATTTTCTAAACTATAATTTAAATAAAAAATTGTCACATAAAAACTTATCTAGAGATTGGTTTGAAATGTGTCTTGCAGACAGGTGGAGACTATAAAAGCTTTTTTCTGAATATATTTGTTAGACACATTAATATAAAACAAATGTTTTAAAGCAATATAGACTACATATGCAGTTGGAAAAGTATAAGATATTTAAGTATTTGTGACATTCAGTTATATGACATGTCATGTAATAAACTATTTCTAGTTTCTCTTCGTATGTTAAAACTCTGTTCTATCCCCACCACCACCATCACCATCACCACCAGAGAAAAAGAATACTAGTTAAATCCAATGTTTCAACTACTACTTCCAGGCCTACGTGGGTACTGCCTCTAGCTTACCACATAATAGTGACGTACGTGTATAGTATAGTATGCAAGTCCTGTTAGATGAGTTGTATTTCCCTCTAAGGCACTGTGTGCTGTGAAATATTGCACAGAACAGCAAGTGTCCGAACTGGATTATAATTTGTAAAAGAATGATCCATTAGTATTTATTTCCTGCGAGAAAAGTTTCCAAGACAGTGCGTAAGTCATATAATTCTTACAGTTTTGTTGAGGTAATGATTTATATGCTATTCCTTCAATTGTGCTATACATAGAATTGGATCAATAGAGTTGCCAATGGCATAGCAGCCGGGTATCCAAACTGAGTTACTAATGTTATAATAGTTGCTTGTATGCATGTGTTACGGTGTAGTTATATATCAAGCTAGGAAGACAAACGACTGCGTGTTCCAAGAGATCATGTAATTTACATATGGAGTGACCGAAGAAAATAGATGAATCTTCAAACTACGTAGCCGTTTAGAATAAGCTCAGCAGCACCTGCCTTTTCTTGTAACAACGTAGACAAAAAAACTTGCTACGCACCGAGGAATCGAAAATCATGGAACGAAGAGTTAGGTCACAGTTATAAAGATGCAACAGGAACTTATTTGTATTATGATTCATGTCAAATAATTTTATTTTTCTAAATAAGTGAGGTATATTTAACCTATTTATTTTTATAAGCAATATTATAGTTTTTACTACAGCGGTTTTAGCGACATTGAAGAAGGTTCTATGTAGAATAGCCGCACTTGTTCTGAACAACACGTACAGAATAATCGAGGTTCTTCAATCGATTCATACTATATGACAACTCTTCTTATTGTCTGCAGTAGGCTAAAAAGCGTGGGTAACAGAATCAACGACGTATGCTTCTAAATGTGAAGGGCAACATCTTGGACATATTTTCAGTTTCATCTCTTCCTTTACATATTCTGAAACTTAACACTTGTCAAGGCAACGCATAGTATTTCACTTTGTTAAACCGGCTGCTATTTCCATAGCAACCAGAAGAAATTCCAAGCGCTGTTCTCTGGAAGTAACAAAGGGAGGTTCTTTCTATCTTCAAGAAGTCGAACTTCAAAACATCTGTTTCTTCTTATGTTCTAACGTTACTGGAAATAAGCAAAATTGTAATAGTTATTATAGCATAGCGTCAAACCAGAGGAAACTATTTCAATATCTACATGAGGAATTTCCAGACTCAATACAGAATAACATTATGTGTAATTCTTCTCTAACAGTTTTCCATATACCAGCTTAACTGTATCCCAACAATTAAATTTATTAATGAATATCCAGTCGTCATATTAACAAGTTATTTGGTATTGACATTGTAAAATCATCTCAATCTGCATGATACACTTGTTCAGTGTATCATTCTTCGAATGGTAATAATAATTCTCATCGAATGTAATTAGAGAACTTTCGTAATATTGAATACCTAGCCGTTGTATCTGAGGGGCCTAGATGCCAAGAGATTTTCCAATATGTGGAAAATCTCGAGTTAACCTCTTCTTTTATACATAAAAATAAATATATGTGACAAAATATTTATATTATGTAGAAAGACACATGAAGGTCCAGTGTGTGAAACTATTCACTCTGAAATTATTCAAACAATATTTATGCTTAAAAAATTGTACCAAGTATCCATTGAAACAGAGATGAGCTCATTGAACACTGAGAAGATATAATTTTTATACCTTTACATTATTTTGAAATTTACTTCAAGGTTATAATCTAGTTTAAGATATTTTTACATTGTCAAGGGATTTACTATAAACTGAAGATTACTAGGTAGGAAGAATTGTTGTACAGGATTACTTTGTAACATCTTATACGCATATGTGATGAAAAATCACGTGCTAGAATATTGTCACTGGAACTAACTAAACCATTCAAGTCTTTAATCAGCTTTATTCATAGAAAGTACTACAAAAAACGCTAAAATAAAAAATAAATACCGTGTTACACAAGAAAAAGGAACTTGGTATTTGTGTATATTGTGGGAAACCCCCTGAAGCTAGACCAGGTAGCTCATGATTGTTGTTGAATCTTGAGTGTTGGACTGGAGTGTGTGGTCAGACCGGTTCTTTGAGACTTCTTGATGAACGACCTGTGCGGAAGCATGCACCCCACACCTCGGTACACGAGACTCCATCCTGGGAAGATCACCGGCGCGTGTCTATAAGCCTTTCCTAACATTGCCAGCATTTTAAAGCAGTGTACGTAATCAAGGCTACCGAAAAGATGAAATTATGTTTAATCATTACATGAGCTACATGTGAAGTGAGTATACCTAAACTCACTTTATTATTATTATTATTATTATTATATCGGACTGGATTATCTTTTATACTTCAAATTATTTTATAGAATTGTCATCTACTATTAGCATTGTTGCTTCATCGAACATCATAATTAAAGCAACTTTCCACTACTCGAAAAGCGAAAAGGTAACTTTTTTGTTATACGTGATCAAGAGCGTTTTAAGAGTAATGGTGTCTTTAATATATTATTTAAATATTATTTTTATGATACAATTGTAAGATAATGAACATTTTTTTTTGGTCATAAACATAGCCAGAAAATTGTACCGTCCTCAAAAATATGAGTCATTCGTCTGATGATTCCAAAATGAAAAGATTGATTTAAAAAAAATCGTGCAATATCCTTGAAATCCGAAAAATTCAAATCTGAATCTTGTTTCTGTAATACTCAGACACTCATAGTCAGTATAACTTGCCCAGTTATTTAGTGGATTTTTCTTATAGACAATAAAATAATGCATATTTACAGATACTAGTACAAATGAAGCATTGTAAAATAGTGCAAACTTAATTTTGATCTAATTCAAAAAGCCATTGCAGGTTTCCAGTTTGGATCGAAATCCATGAGGTTCATAAATAATCCATCGGTGGCTATGACTACAGTCAAGACCAATCTAGTGGTGAAGTATAAGGAGTAAGGAATAGGAACAATAAATGCATGTATTTACTCTACCAAAATTACTTAATTTTGTTATCAATGTTTATTATATGAAGTCTGGAACACTAAAATCTTTTCTAGTATTTAAACAACTGGCACTAAATTTACGTAGCTGACCAAGACATTCGCAAACAATCTGCGCTTGAACTTAAGTTTGAAAACCTTTTGTTAAAATATATGAATAATGATGATTTCTCTTTAGAAGTAGTTAATAGGACTCCTCGTTCCAGTCCTCACATTTTTAACGTTTCTCAAAATATTTGACAAACTAAGAGTACTATCAAAAATATAAGTTCATAGCGCACTAGAACTTACAAATTACTATGAAATGCAATGGACAGCGATCTCGAAATCTTGTCGATTCATGAGTGCTCAGACTTCAATTAAATAATTACGTCATAATCCTCTCCTCCATACGTAGGCCCTCTCCTCCCAAGAGGTGCGTAAGTTAGACAGTATCTACTACTATGGGAGCTGGGTTTGGAAGTTTTTTATTTTAAATTATTGCCACTTCTCAATGGTTCTTTTAAAATCACCATTTATACCAACACCTGTTCTTGTATATTGTGACAGAAAACTTATATTAACGAGCTACAATCTCATTGTTCTCAGCAATTCGAAAAAAAATAAATCATATTTAATAAGTATATTCCACTCTATAATGAAAAATGCTTTAGCTAACCTGAAATAATGTTATTAATTATTTTAATTAATAGAAGAATGTTAATTATACACATATCGGCTTGTTAACTAACTTGTTAAACCATTGTGAGCTTATTAGTGATCATGGAACCATAACATCGAAAATAAATGATTTTGTTCCACATGGGTTGATGGTTACATACATTCATAGTAATTGATTAAACGAAATATGCTGAGTTATATTTGTAATTCTCAGAAGCAAACAGAGTGGTATAAGGACAGAAAGTGAATATTAATTTATTGATTTAATATTATAAGCTTTATATCTCCCCCTCCTTCGCTCTTGATCTAAATTTATCACGCTCCTGAAACATGTGTTAAGCACAGTACTTTCGAGGGTATTTTGAAGCTAAAATGCTTTCCATATTAAAATATCTACACAATTTGAGTAGTTCATTCCTCCCTATTAATTGCCCATTTTATCCGTTTCCAAGTTATAACACAGGTAAATTGAGTTAATTTTGTTTCGGTAACCATTATTAAAGAGTAACTAACACCTGAGAGACGCATTTGATAAGACCGAGCCAGTACTTTCTATAAACAGAAAGCATTATACTTATGATGGCCAGAAAGAAAGGAATAGAACTGAAATAATTTAAGAGTGCACTGAAAAGAAAAATATTAGGCAACCATAGCTGCCAGCACATTTGCAGTAACTTTCTAAAAAAAAGTTTCCATCATTCAGTTTTCAGGAATGCTAAATAAAAACAGCTCAAGCGAGATTTGAACACGATTTGTTTAGTAAGAAGTCCAGTATTTTATTCAGTATGGCTGAACTGCAAACTATTCATAAATCATTAGACGAAAACAGTCTACCTAGGTCAGAAGTCGAGCTTATTTTCAAAACGTCCCTTGTCCACAAAAATGTGAAATTGAGATATTGGCGTGATTTAGTTCATTTCATTATTTTCTAACATATTAACAAGGTTTATTGAATCCAGACCGCCTGTAGTAAAGTCATTTCATTATCAAAACAAATTAATGTATAGAAACTGTAATTAACAGTAAAAATTTAATATATTTTATCTTTCCCAATTCTTTTTTTTAAATGGAAAATCTTGTTAAACTAAAACTTTTAACACTATTTCTAAGATAATAATGGTTGCAAATTTCATCTAACTTTGTAAAATAAGAAGTGTATTGGGGTTTTCTTGATTTCCCAACATTTATGGCTCTTGGACAAGGGACGTTTTGAAACTATACACTTATTATAATATGTTGTCCGATTCCCGAAAACATAAACAAAGTAAACTGCAACGACTTAACGCCATTGTCGAATAGGAATCGCGTTTCCCATTCACTGAGAACACCTCCCATTTCTGCTGAAGCACCAACAAACACTTGATCAGAATGGCATGTTTGGTTACGATTAGAAAGCATTTTTTCTTTCTCCACATTTGCGAACATCACACGAATTGAAAATTGAGAATTTCCAGTACCACAAAAAAATCTCTCGGTGTTTTTTTTTTTCAAGATTACTGCAAATATTAAAATTTATTTTAAACATTACTGAATATATCAATGCACTTTCTATTTTTTTTAACACTGTACGTACCTACAAACATCGAAATTTGCCTCACTATATGCTAAATATTGAATGTCTTGATAATGTAGAAGTAGGGTTTGTACTTCCAAAGTTAGTGTTATTTCATATGTTTTTAAACTTCAAAAATACTAACAATCTTTTATATTTTCTTAGACATGTTGTCAAAAAATCAAATTTTGCATTTCCTTGAATAAATATTTCATAGAGATCCTTTTTAGCAACACTTTTTTTCTTCGTTCATTTGGCTACCTCTTCTACCTTAAACGTATTTCAACGATGACCTACCATTAAAATCTCTTCTTTTCTTTTCTTACAGAACAAAGAATAACAACTTTTATGACATTTGTATACGTGTACCTAGCCAAGAAAGTAATATCAAATGGTATCATAGATCTCCCCATGATACACAAATTATATCCTGAAAGTTATGCATCCTGCCTCTTACCTGCATTACTTTCTAACCCAGAAGCTTTATTTCTGGTAAATATACATTAAAGTTCTTCCTAATAAACTAATCTTATTTCATCTGTTGTCCCTGCCTTTGTAAGTAAATACACACTCTGAACCCACTTTCTGAATCCTGTTAAAAGAAAGTCTACTATAACATTTACAGTCTTGACCTCGGTGGGAGTTGAACCGTGGTTGCCTGGCTAGGGATCCAAGGCTATAACGCATACGCAAGCCGGACAACTGCAAGATAACGCCTTCTGAAGGGTCTTTATCGTCCCTTTCGGTTCTTGCGAACAACATTCACACACACACACACACACACACACA